>JAODAL010009474.1:0-110607 GCA_025379985.1 Phyllomedusa bahiana | reverse complement strand
GAGAAGATGCCCCATGAGGACCTGATAAAGCAGGTTTATCTTTGAAATGCACTTTTTCCTGGAGAATTACTCATCTGAAGATTACTTGCCACATAAAGCAAATGGCCAGAGCAAGCTCTGTGCAGATATTGCATAAGGAATGCTGGGAAATAGTAACTTTAAGGTTTGCAGAATTATGACTGCAGCTCTGGGCTATGATACAGGCTGCACTGGATGAATACAAGAGAAGAAACAAAACTACTCAACTTTTTAGGTAGATTCATTTCCTCTGTGAACTAAGATATACTTTAAACTGAGTTTTTTGGTTGTATCTTACAGTTTCATTCACCTTCAGCACTGATTTGTATGTATTCCACATGTTACCCACCAAGTTTACAAGATTAGTGGAGTAAATTATATCATGTAAATATAATTATTGACCACCAGGGGGAGCTCTGTCTAAATCTATTCAGATCATGTGTGTTGTACATTCTTGACTAGTTTGTTTGTAAATTAAAGTTTTCGTTTTTTTTTGTATTCCTTTTATTAAGCTGATTGGTCTATATCACAGCAATGGATCAGACC
This sequence comes from Phyllomedusa bahiana, assembly GCA_025379985.1. Taxonomy (NCBI): domain Eukaryota; kingdom Metazoa; phylum Chordata; class Amphibia; order Anura; family Hylidae; genus Phyllomedusa; species Phyllomedusa bahiana. The sequence continues at coordinate 110,043 of JAODAL010009474.1, read as the reverse complement.
GGCCATAGCTCACTCATGTTCTGATCCAGTAATGCATGAATGCAGATAGAAACCTGCGCATAATTTGTAATTCTCAAATCTTTGATTTTTTGTGTGCTATATAAAAGCAAACAGCTTGATCTACTTTTATACTCCATAATAATCCTGCCAGGGTTTTTTTGCTGCCCTTATCGGAGTGTGGGATGTGAGAGGAGCTGAGCTCTGTGATATATAGGGTTATATGATAGAGGAGAGGAGCTGAGCTCTGTGATATATAGGGTTATATGATAGAGGAGAGGAGCTGAGCTCTGTGATATTAGGTTATATGAAAGGGAGGAGTAGTCTGGATATGGTTATAGAGGAGAGAGAAGCTGAGCTCTGTGATATATAGGATTATATGATAGAGGAGAGAAGCTGAACTCTGTGATATATAGGGTTATAGGATACAGGGAGGGAAGCTGAGCTCTGTGATATATAGGGTTATAGGATAGAGGAGAGGAGCTGAGCTCTGTGATATATAGGGTTATAGGATAGAGGAGGGAAGCTGAGCTCTGGGATATATAGGATTATATGATCGAGGAGAGAAGCTGAGCTCTGTGATATATAGGGTAATATGATACAGGAGAGAAGCTGAGGTCTGTGGTATATAGGGTTATATGATAGAGGAGGGAAGCTGAGCTCTGGGATCTATAGGTTTATTTGAGAGTGGAGCGAAGCTGAGCTCTGGGATATATTGGATTATATGATAGAGGAGAGAAGCTGAGCTCTGGGATATATAGGATTATATGATAGAGGAGAGAAGCTGAGCTCTGTGATATTAGGATTATATGATAATGTATAGCCTGAAAAAGTAGGGAATCAACGAAAACAAAAAGTGAAAGTCCTGGCAGGATTTCCACTTTCTCATAAAGAGTCCTCTCAGTATGTTCTCTGTTTTTTACTTCCAAATCAAGTTCGCATTGAAGTCCAATTCCCCAATAATTTATTTATGCAATAAATGTCTTCCACGCTTGCCCTTCAAAAGGGAACCTATGGCTGCCTTAGTATGTCTCTCTATAAAGCCTTGTGTTTTCTGTGAAATAACAATCCTGGAGCATCTTCTCTTATAACTCTGTGTTGCGGTTATTCGCTCCAGACATCTACAGTGGGTAAGGAAAGGATTCAGACACTTTCACATTTTTCTCTCTTTGTTTCATTGCAACCAGTTGGTAAGATCAAAAAAGTACATTTTTTTTTTGTTCAATAATGTACACTGCCCCCCTCCCCTCCCCCCTATCTTGAAAGGAAATAAACAGAAATGTAGATATTTTTGCAAATTTAACAAGAAAAACTGAAATAGCACATGGTCATAAGTATTCAGACCCTTTGCTGTGGCGCTCATATTTAACTCACATGCTGTTCATTTCCTTCTGATCCTCCTCGAGCTGGTTTTACTCCTTCATTGGAATCCAGCTGTGCTTAAAGTGATTGGACGTGATTAGGAAAGGCACACACCTGTCTATATATGATCTCACAGCTCACAGTGCATGTCAGAGCACATGAGGTCTAAGGAACTGCCCAAGGAGCTCAGAGACAGACTTGTGGCAAGACATAGATCTGGCCAAGGTTACAAAAGAATTTCTGCATCACTCAAGGTTCCTAAGAGCACAGTGGTCTCCATAATCCTTAAATGGAAGAAATTTGGGACGACCACAACTCTTCCTCGACCTGGCCGTCCAGCCAAACTAAGAAATCGTGAGGGAAGAGCCTTGGTGAGAGAGGTAAAAAAGAACCCCAGAGAGGCGGCAGGGAGATGGGAGAAAGTTCCACAAAGTCAACTATCACTGCAGCCTCCACCAGTCGGGGCTTTATGGCAGAGTGCGGCCGACGGAAGCTTCTCCTCAGTGCAAGACATATGAAAGCCGCATACAGTTTGCAAACAAACACATAAAGGATCCCAGACTATGAGAAATAAGATTCTCTGGTCTGATGAGATGAAGACTGAACTTTTTGATGTTAATTGTAAGCGGTGGAGAAAACCAGGCCCTGCTCATCACCTGCCCAATACAATCCCAACAGTGAAACACGGTGGTGCCAGCATCATGCTATGGGGGTGTTTTTCATCTGCAGGAACAAGACGACTGGTTGCAATTGAAGGAAAGATGAATGCGGTCAAGTACAGAGATATCCTGGATGGCCAAGTACAGAGATATCCTGGATGAAAGCCTCTTCCAGACGCTCTGGACCGCAGACTGGGCCAAAGGTTCTTCTGCCAACAAGACAATGACCCTAAGCACACAGCTAAAATAACAAAGCAGAGGCTTCAGAACAACTCTGTGACCATTCTTGACCGGCCCAGCCAGAGCCCTGACCTAAATCCAATTGAGCATCTCTGGAAAGACTTGAAAATGGCATCCACCAACGTTCACCATCCAACCTGAGGGAACTGGAGAGGATCTGTAAGGAAGAATGGAAGAGGATCCCCAAATCCAGGTGTGAAAAACTTGTTGCATCATTCCCAAGAAGACTCATGGCTGCACTAGGTCAAAAGGGGCTTCTACTCAATACTGAGCAAAGGATCTGAATACTTATGATCATGTGATATTTCAGTTTTTCTTGTTTAATAAATGTGCAAAAATATCTACATTTCTATTTTTTTTCCTTTCAAGATTGGGGGGGGGGGGGAGAGTGTACATTTATAAGACAAAAAAAATGAACTTTTTTGATCTTACCAAATGGGTGAAATGAAACAAAGAGTGATAAATTTAAAAAGAGGTCGTACTCAGTGTATTGCTGAATCGGTCAGATGGATGTTGCCCATTGGAGGTGTGTCTCTGCCCCATCTGTCATTGTCCAATCACTGCTGAACCACTGTAGGGACACACCTCTCTGACAACTGGAATGGTAACACTCATCTGACCGATTCACTCATACATTTCTAGATGTTATAACAGAGGAACCGCTCACACCGAATTATAAGAGAAGACGCTCCAGAATTGTTATTCCACAGAGAACATGAGGATTTACTAATATAGACATATCAGGAGGGGCTGGACCATAAACATTTACCTATTCTTTTTGCTGATTTATTAAAGCCTAAGACTCATGGGAGGTCAGATAGTTACCAGGTAAGTAACAAAATAGGGCCTCCTTGCTGATTTTGGTTCATGCCTCAATACCCTATTGTTCCAGGTAGGTTCACATTCTCTAGAACAGACTGGGGCCAAAACCTTATGGCCTTCCCTCCATTATGTTTACATAGCCCAACATACAGAAAGTTAGGGCAAGTTTTAGCTAACCCCTTCATTTCATGGGCCAAAACAAATCCATACACCGCTGATATAGTATATACACCCATTTATAGATACATAAATTATAAGTGAACGACTCTGGAGAAAAGACCTGAAAAAGGTAAAAAATGACAAAAACACCACAAACCAACTTTCAAGTTGAATCTTATTTCCAAAAAAAAAAACCCCATCATTTTATCTCAAGGTTTGTATCATTTACCATAGGTCATCATACACTTGTATTTCAATTATGTTATTAGTCTCTATAGAATCAAGTGTCCATTGTTATCTTTCACTCTTATTTCCAAAAAAAAAAGAGGAAAAAAAAAAACCCCAAAAAATTCTATTTGACATAGTATAAAAGAAGAAGAGCAGATGCAGTCATTTTAACAGCAAGGCAAACCTACAGTTTCAAACCAACATGTACGTAACATATACTTCATATCAATATAAAAACAGCCAAATACTGAACAGACAAAGAGGTGTCCTATTGCATTAAAATGCAAGTCTCATCAGGAAACATAATACAAGCTGCAAATTGCTTGTCAAATTTCAAAAAAAGAAAAAAAAATTACAGTCTTAAAAAGTCAAAATAAAAATTGAGATAAAATTAATTAAAGGAGTTTTGCCATGAAGTAAAATTGACGTGGGAAGTTTGTAAATTAAATAACCATTTTCACCATTCATCATTATTAAAAATTCTGGACCGTTTTTGTTTTAGCTGCTCCTTTAGTGATCCATTGTTTACAGCTCATCTCCAGGGGATACGACCAGGGCTGAGAGCTCTTCAGTCCTGGTCGCACATGCTCAGACATCACCTCTTCTCTCAGGCAGCTACTGAGTGTTCAAACCTCAGGTGCTGTCACTCTACTCCTGTCCTCTGTACTTCTTAGTAATAAGTCAAACAGTGCAAATAAAGTAAAAAAATAAACCTCAATCAGGTTTGAGCATTGATAAAGAGAAAAAAAAATCCACAGGTTTGATTCCTGCAGGGATTCGAACCTAGGACCCTTGTGCCTGGAGGCAAAAACTTTACCTCTGAGCTACATTCTAACTACTCATAGCTCTTGACATAAACAGACCATTCTTTGACTAGAGAGAGGAAAGGCCTGGTGATGTCATTCTGCTGGGTCACATGATCTGTAATTCAAACCAATCACACACGCCCCCTTCTGAGCACACAGAGCTGAATGCAGGAGGTATGAAATGAGATTGTGGCAAAACCCCTTTAAGTGGAGGATTACATCCATTCAGAATTGTGCATTTCAATTTGCATTTTGCCAAATAATTTTCCTGCTTCTACTATAGATATGTGCAAGCAAATAATAAGGGATATGCTGAAGATGAAGGGGAGGGCCTGTCCCTTAGGGTAGTGAAATACAACTACACATAGGAAAAGCTATTAAAACGTACCTTGCATTTAAAAAGGGGGAAAGTACGAGTTATTAGTTGGGATATGCACAGAGTTTGTGTAACCAATGAAAACCAATATGTCCTCGCTCTTCAAAAATGAATCCTATATTGGTGAATGACCCCAAAGTATAATCAATTACAGGTTGCTATAGAAATTACAGTCCATCAGTCCCCAATGAACTTGTTTTCTTGCATGTTGTATAGGAAACCTTCTCATAGGTCAAATGGGGGTGGACGATAATCGAAGGTTGTGCTCAGGGGGGACTTGGATGCATTTTGTTAGAGTGTTAGTTTGGATCAGAAATACATAGTCACCCTCTTACAAAAACCACTCCACAACTTTCCATGGGTTGACTCTGGTATTGAAGCTCAGCTACATTTAAGTTAATGGGAATGAGTTGTGATGTCACATACAACCACCACCGTGACAGAAATAATCTTATATTACTACATTTATATGGATTTTCTGTAAAAGGAAAGAGGTTGTACAGCAAACTGAATTCAGAAATGGCTTGCCAGAGTCCTCACTGTTCTTGGTATCATGTTTTCAATGCAAATTTCTTCATTCTTGTGCTTTATGTAGCCTCCCTTCCCTGCAGCTTCTCCTTTTTGAAAGCCTTTGACCTTTGCTGCGTTTCATCTAGCCTTCTCATCACAACCTCGGTCTCTCTGCACACCCTCTATTTCGTGTTGAAAACTCTGGAGGCAGGAATAAAGGGGTGTGGCTTTAAAGACTGCTCTTGAAAAGCCAAATTCCTTTGTTCACCTGATCTCCAAGGTTTGACACAGAGCCATTTCCTGTCTGTGGAAACACGGAACTACTGAGCTGTCTGTCAAACAGATGGTTAGAACTGCGGCAAGCCTACTTAAAATTTAATGAGAGTACATTAAAAGGCGCCTAACCTTGCTAGAGATATTTTTCCCCACTAGACAATTCCTTCAAACCTTAAAAGGAGTTTTCTTACTAGGCTGTTTCACTTAGTCATAAGAAGTTTATGGTCACTTTGAGTGCTCAGGCCATGAGTGGCTCTATAAACAGTGATTAACATATTCAGCTTCTAGTTGAGCCGTTACTCTAACAGGTGAAAGAGAGGTTAGCTTTTCATTAAAGCTACAAGTGCTCTGAGGACTGAAAAAATTACTTCTGTAAACAGAAGCTAATCTTGTTAGAGATAATTAGTTCTTCACTAGGCTGATAGAGTGATCTATGCCCTTCCATGGGGTGAGGTCAATCCCCACTCTAAGCTCTCTCCTCTAATCAGATAGAGTTCTGGTCTGGTTTTCCAGCTACCATAAAAACCTGTGTGCACTCAGAGCCCATAAAAAGTCTTATCTCGTGAGTAACGTAAAATCAACAATGCCATATATTTAGAAAGTCTCTTCAATTACATGTCCCTTTATGTTAAATGTTAATGGTTGTAGTGAGAAAACCCCTTTCCGTAGCTGCACATTGCCAGTATCTGTGATCATAGATTTATTATGCATGAAGAACACTTGCTGATCCTTTTGAATGGATCAAAATAAATCCCCCAGACTTCATAGTAGGACTGTATGTGACTAGTGTATCTAGTTCTTCTACTGCATTATCTATTTTTCCAGCTACATTAATAGATCTTAGCACTGGAATTAAGTTTTCTTTGGAAATAAATGTTTGTTACCCCTCCTGCGATGGTCTACCTTTCCAGCAGGATTTTTGTGCCAAAATTGGTATTAATCATGTAAATCCGGCCCCTGCCCTGTTCATTCTTCAGCGGCATTCCCAGGTAAAACACCCAGTGAAGTTGCGCTGTGGCCGGCAGAGAGGAGTCCGATGTGAGGCTTCTCCTCACCGCCCGAGTTTAACTGACAGCATTCTCCAATGTTTGTCTATAGGGAGAGAGCTGTCCGTTAAAGGGGTTTTGCCACAAAGTAAAATTGACGTATTTTGCAGGAGTTGGAGTCGTCATAAAAGGGACCGACTCAGACTCCCAAAATATATAATAAGTTGGTCTAGTTAGTTCGATGCAAAGAGCAAGAGGCATTGGGTCCGGCCAGTGCTACTGCTCCCAGCCTTATCACATGAGGAGTGTAATTGATGACATGGAGCAGGCAAAGCGCTGCCCCAGGGAAAAAGATTCTGATCCCATGACAAACAGATTTCAGCTAAATTTTTTCAAAGAAGTAGAAGAGTTCAACCATTCATCAAAAAACTGACTGTGGCTGAGGTAATTCCTTTATACCCTGACATTTTTAGAGATGTTGCCCCTGTGGTCACCGCTTTGCCCCCAACCCAAGTTAGTGTAGAGAGGCCGTTCTCTAGCCTGGAAATAATGAGATCAGATGTGAGGTCGTGTATGCAGGATCTGATGGAGGCAATACTATTTCTCAGAACAAATTCAGAGACTCCACAAATGTTCCTGCAGTGTTTTGCATATTTACAATTTTTTTGTGTTCTATCCAACAAATATATTTTACACTGACAAGCAAAAATGGTATCAATGTTTTTAATTTGTGACTTTCAGGCTCCATATCTCTCCATCCACTATAGCTTTGTACATGAGGCTACTGTAATTTTATATACAGTTCTTGCCTATCTAAATTTGACTTGCAAGTATTTAGCATCTGCTTAGTTCTGCAGATTCTTTCCTGTAACTGCACTGTTACTGTTTTGCTACTAAAAATCAAAATGTTAATTTCTATTATTTTGTTAGTATTTGGTAAATCCACCTTTTGGTTTTCAATACTGCCTGAATCCTTCTGGGCTCTGGATCAGATTCAAGCATATCTTGACCAAAATCTGATCCCAGGTCTCTTCTACACATTCCCAATGTTGGTGAATACTGGACTTAGATACAAATACAGCTTTTTCTTCAACTCTACCCACAAGTGTTCAAAAGATCAAAACATTGTTACCCTTTTGCTTGTCAGTGTCTGTTCTACCTAAATAGCTTGATTATTGTATCATAAGGGGATAAACAGCCTGATGTTACCATTTTACTACAGTAAAGTTATCACTTAAACATGCGCCATGTATGAGGGAGTCAGGAGTCGGAGGTTTGGGAAATTGAGGAGTCTGAGTCGGGGCTTTGACTTGCCGACTCCACAGCCCTGCGAGCAGCCAGAGCATGTTCACACCTACGACAACCAGACCAGCATTTACAATTTTTTTTAAAGCTTTTTCTTGAACCCAATAAGGTTAGTTACGTTGCCAAGACAAAGAATTTTGCAACCAGGGCATTAATTGCTCTTATGCAGCAGGAGAAATTCATATATATACGATTATTCCCATCAAAGTGGTCTCTTCAGTTGCACCTCATCTATAATTGGGGGTGCTTAATAGTTTGAGTCACACTGGTCTACACCACTCCCTTGCAAATCAATGTTTTAACAAAGCTTTGGCTTGGTCATTGATGCATGTTGCTTGCACAGGTCTGTATGGGGAAGGAACAACTTACTAAAATCATTTCCACGTTTTCTCAGATCATAGTGACCACTTGAGATATAAAGTGCATTAGTGTGTATAAGCTTTCCGGGTTAGGTATCAGCTCACCTACCTACAAAATGCAACTTCTACACATAAGTCTAAATCCCCCCTCCCCCCGTGGATTGGTTCATATACCATAGCATCTATGGAACCTGTGCGTTGTGCGGGAAGGGCAGCATTTTTATTCATTGATTCTTGGATTGAGGTTTAAATAGATTCGTTAGTTTTCTGTAGGGTTCCAGGCAGAATATGAAATGAGAGAATACCATTGTGAAATGTAAAGGGCATTCATATTGACTGACCAAGAAAACATCAATGTTCATGCCTCAGGTAGTAAAGGCTGCAGTGACAAATGAAAGCTTATATATCAGACTCTGCTCAGTAAGACCATAAGGTCAACACTTCATAATTTTGGAGAAGTACTTTGAAAGCGGCTAGGCTATATTCGATAAAGAACAAAGCGGGTCACCCATTATGATAATTTTACATTATTTGAAGATTTCAGCACATTATGGCCATGTTCACACGGTGTATTTGCAGGGCGTAATTACGCCCCGCAATTACGCCGTGTGACCGGGAGCGGGGGACTGAGCAGGGGGCCGGCGCTTCGCCAGCACATAGACTTGAATTGCCAGCGGCACGTATACGCCGCTAGTAATTCACATGTAAATTATCTCCCCGCCCGGCGGATTCGCTGAGCGGGGAGAGGAGACGTAATCCATAGTTCTCTATGAGAACTGTGAATTACCGTAATGAATGGGCCGTTTTGGCCCGTAATTGGCGCACTTCGGCGCGTAATTACAGACCGAAATACGGCCCATTTTAAGCCGTGTGAACATGGCCTATAGGTCCAAATCTGGACTAGAAATATCTGAGCAGAATGTCCAAATATTGCTATGTCTTTTTTACTTTAACCAGAGCTTTAAAGAAGACCATGCTTGGTCTTTGTAGGGAATCTCCTGCTCAGGATCCCTCTCTATTATCCAGCTCTTGCACAATTGGACTATCCCTATTTTACATGGTCAGATATTCATATAAATGCTGCTTCTTCTAGTGAGAACAACTTATGAACAGAGGCTTCAGTTTACTCTTTGGACTTGAGGATCCTGAACTGAGGACCTCACTCTATTAACTCAAAGTAGAGAATAGTGACAAAGAGCATCTGATGCTATGGAGGACCCGTCCTGTTCTGTATTAGATAGGCATCATATTGATTTTATTGAACATTTCATTTTCCCTGTAGTGGTGCTGCAGGAAAAGAAAACACTACTAGGTTTTCTCACAGCTTGCTCACTAGGTTTATCACTAGGGGATGCTAAAAAAGTTCTTTTAAAGTCGTTATCCAGCCTTTTATAATTGGTGGCTTTTGCTTTGTCTTTAAAGGGGTTGTCTCGCTACAAAGAATAGCTTTCAAATTGTAGGGAACACAAAATAAAGACATTTTGCAAATATATTGCTTTGTTCCTCTGTTTTCCATAAGGAGATACAAGTGAATTTATGACCTCCCTGGCTATTTCAGTTCCCTCAGTAACTGACCTGTAAACAATTCTCCCCCTGCTGTTTGTTCAATGAGATAACAGTGAGTGATGTCATCACACAGGTCACAGCAGTGTCCTGTGCTGCTCAGCAGTAAAAAGCTTGATTTATGTAAAATAAACAGAACTGTAATTAGGGCTTTTGTTTTGGGGATCAGATAAGAAGTCCTGTTAGTAGTTTGAGAAGCTAATCTGATCTAATTAGCATCTGAAAGCACAGCACAGAGCTGTACAAGCAAGGAGCTTATGCAAATGAGTCAGTCTGAACCAGGAAGTGACAGTATTTCATTCATGCATTCTATGAAACTCTGAAGGGAGACAACTCCTTTAAGGGAAAGCTCCTGCTTAGGATCCCACTCTATGAACCAGCTCTTGCAGAATTAGCCCTTTTCCTATTTTATATGGTCAGCCATTCATATGAACACTGCTTCTTTAAATGAGAATAACTGATCAACAGGGCTTTATGTTTAGTCTTTGGACCTACAAGGATTGTCAAGTTTAAAATACCCATATACCCTGGTGGGAATTCGAGTGAAAAGAGAAGGGTTCTCAGTTTAGGATCCTAAATCCTTGGCCCTCCCATCACTCTAATATTAATGGCATATCCTAAAGATAGGTCATAAGTTTTAGAAGGCTGGATAACCCTTTAAAGGTTCACACTAGTTTTCTGAGCCCCAGTCAAGCTCCATCATAAGTTAACGATGTCCGTTAGAGACTACTTGCAGATGTGGTATCAGGACATGATTGCTTCCAATAGACAAAGGCATCCAGTTGATAAGATTTCAATTAAAATAATTTGAATTGAAAACTGAATTAACTTTAAAGTTTTGTTTGGACTCTCAGTGGTTTTTGAGCACAGCTAAAATTAGTTGCTACATAGCAGTCTGGCTGTGTAGTCTGACCGAAAGAAAAAAAACAAAAAAAAAAAAACACAACCTTTGGCAGGGCAGCCATGACCAAACGCAATAAAACCGGATTCTGGCTGTCTGCCCAGGACCTCTCAGAGCAGCTGTCCAACCATATAGTCTGGACTCCACCAGACCACCAATCTGGAGTGGCCCCTGGTTGGAAAGTCTGGAGCTTGACCCATGATCGCAGTCTGTTAAGCAACCACTAATATTACATTATAATGCCATTCTCAAACGTAATGGTATAATTGAAGATGAAATGAATGTTTCTGGGTATATTTATCAAAATAATGGGAGGTGTGTATTGAGAATCAATCAATACATTTCAGCAGCATTAACCAACCTACTCAAAGTCTGAAGAGGAGAAAAAAAAAAAAAAAAAAAAAACATAATAATGAAAAGGGGATTATACCAATGGTACTGCTCGATTTTGAGGAGACCAGCCACCAAGCTTCGCCATAGTTTGGCTTGGTCATGCTTTTATGCTATTACCTTTTGTCTTACTTTTACTTTTGTGGATCGGTGTTTAGAGACTTTTTGGGCTCTTCGCTCTTATCCCACCTACAAAGTCTGCCTGTTGACTTGTCAGTTTAATGTTATGTTTCAACATTAGAAATTATTTGATTATTACCGTATTCTCTTCTGTTCAGAAAATGCTGATAGCTCAAGCTATATTACCCTGTTGTTATAATCTGGACTCATCAGCCGATATCCGACTACCATTTAATTCTTACTCTCTTACTTCTTCTGTTAAACCTTGTTCATTGGATTGTACCATCTCTTTTTCTCAAATAAAGTTTTTTTGAATGTGAAAAAAAAACCCAAAAAACCACACCCCCCACATCAAGACAGGTGGCTGGTCCATTTGCCAAATCTTTACATTAGGCCTACATAGACTGCTCGGTGCATTGTTCTACATGGACCCCAGTACAGTAACCTCAGTGTTAGTGGCAAATGATATAATAAAAAAACATTTCCACGATTGTCTGACAGCGACTTGTCTTGTTCATATTAACCCTGACCGACCATACCCAGAATCTCAATTATTTTGTGGATACAGTATACTCTTTACCTTCCTCTTGTAGGCTAAAACATATTATTATAGGTCAATAAAAAGCAAAACCGGTAGGGAGACGGCGGCACATAGAATGATACATAGAAGTTTTCATAAATTAATCACAGAACTATATTTTTTCACAAAATCACAAAGTATTTTTTTTTCCAGTGTAATCTAGGCTTAGAGTGTCAAAACTCCTCACCGATTTGTTGTAGCTGCACTAAAAATCCCACAATGGCCATGACAGGGTTTATAGTTCAACCACAACAGCGATAGCCAAAGAGTCATCTTCCCCTGGCAAAGAATCAGATCAATCTTGCACTGACCCGTTAAATACACAAAGACTGGAATAGTCGGCCTTTTCGATAGAAGGCCTCCATTGAAATAGAGCATGGTAACATATTTAAATTAACATTTCCTAATGAACAAATATATTTAAATACTTTAAGCATTGGTAAACAGTATTGTTGTGCAGTGCCATGGTCATGACGACGTAAAAAGTGAACCTTAAATTAGGACTAAGAAGAAAGTCTGTTCATTTCTGTATGGTCCGCGGTTAAAAAGTATTTCAGTTTTGTAGTAAATCAATAAATCGCAATGAATCGAGATTATGAAGTCCATAATTTCTTACATATACCCATTAAACTGGCACGGTCTCCACCACAGGAGCTTTCATGCACTCCTCATGAAGTTTGTTGGTCTCCGATATGGTATTTTCATTCAGAAGTTCGGGGACATGGTGTCCACCACCATTTAAGTTTGATACATATCCATCAGTTGACGAATTTTTTAAATATGAACAAAACCCTACAGGTGGGAGACTTGACCGATGTTCTGCATACAAAGTATTGCAGTGGCCATTGTTGTCATTTTCTGAAGTTGCGCAGCAGACTATCACCGATGGACTTGTTACAGGGTAATGAGAATTGGTATAGCCTTCACCAGACTGCCTTGAATAGTCAAACTGCTCAGCTCTCATATTGTAAGGCACCAAATTTACAGCACCATTTTTCACCGTATCTGGTTCTGAGTAGGCTTCCGTCATTTGATTCATGGCACCGGAATTATGGTTGTCTATTTGGTAATACATCGGCGAAGTGTTGGCGTAATATTGAGAATTTTTTAAATGGTTTTCATGCATTGAATTGGCATCTGAATAACAGAGCACTGAAGGAACAGCCAAGTTGTCTTCATGGGACACTTCATTAAAGTCATCCGATTTGTCACCATCATCATCGTCGTCATCATCCTCATCTTCTTCACCGTCATCTTCGTCATCATCTGAATCACTCTGTGCTAAACTTTGCGTGCTGGAGTCAGTTACTCCACTGCAGTAACTACTCCCATCATCTTCCTCTTCTTCACCGCTGCAGTCTAGGTGCTCCGAATTCTGAAAGTGCAGCATTGCAGATTGGGGATTTGATTCAATTTCAAAATTCTCTCCAATAGAATATTCTACAGTGTGGCCAGGCTGAACCATAGAACTGGCAATCGAGCCGACATCGCCATGGCAGCCATTTGCAGCCGACATCTGCTGCTCTCGGTTTTTCTCCAGTTCGAGTTTCATTATTGTGTGCAAAAAGTGAGTCCGGACACGGATAGGATTAAATTCAATTCTACCTGCTGTGTTACTACATCCTTCTTTAGTGCAGCCACATGGGAAAGACATACGATCCACCTAAAAAGATTAAAAGAAAGTTGCTAAACCCTTTATTGTCTTTACATTCACTATTGGTTTTACTCTTAATATTCTTATATCACGTCAATGTGCATGCGGTTGGGATTCATTTAATCCAAATTCTCCTGCCACACCCCTAATGTTCCAGTCTTCACTTGAGATATAATATAGATAGATAGGATAGAGGGTGAGGTTCACTTTGTCTGAAACTAAAGGTTTGTCCAGAACTTTTTTTTTTTTTTTTTTTTTTTTAAACCTACTACCTTTTTGTTTAATTTTTAAAATATGCTATTCACTTCTTTTCACCTAGGATCCAGGGATGCACCGTCCTCAACCTCTGCCGATTTTCTAGTGATCGGGATATCATTGCTGACTGGCTGCAGTGCCGTTGGGCAGTAGTCCCATGCTATTGACGACATCAGCGTTTGGAAGTAATTACTCCGAATAGTAATGTCAGCCAATGGCACGTGGCCACCGTCAGTGGCTGCAGCGGTGACATACCCTCTGGTGGGGAGCGGGGTTGGTACATCGCTGGATCCCAGTTGAGAGGAAAGAAGTAGAATTTGTTTATTTATTTTTTTAAAAGGCAGTAGAATTTTTTTTTTTTTTTTAATTTTTCTTTAGAAATGTCCTGGACATCATTCAAGTTCTCATAACTTTGACCGCTATGAGATATGGCTCGGTTTATTAAACTTTGGTACTAGATGTGTCATTGGATATGACTGATTTTGTTTCACAGATACAAGATAATTATTCTGAACTACATCTGGTACCGAGTTGACTTTTGGAGACTGGCAAAGGCAGGTAACCGCACCAGAGCATACCTGGTTTTACATTTTTCCCCAGGACTTTTATGCCGATTACTTATCATTAGGATAAACCATCAATGTCAGATTTATGGGGTCCAATGCCTGGAAACATAGCCGATTTCCTCTACCAGTCCTCAGTGGCTACCAGGCACAAGCCTGAACTTTTAGTAGCGGTTGTGCCTGGTATTATAGCTCAGTCTTATTCATTTAAATGGGAGAGAGATACAATACCAGACACTACAAAAAGTACATTGGTGTAATCAGCTAATCAATGGGGATACAGGAACTCATACCATCCAGATTTGAAGGATGTTTCAAGTTAATACTTATGATAGGACTAGAAAATGCACAGTCTGAAAACCCTTTCAAAGAGGACCTGTGTGCGCTGCCATTTTAGTAAATGTCTTTATACTAAAACCATGAACCTTCCTCGGTTATAAATAAATTGACAACTGGGTGTTCCTCTTTGTATAAATTGACAACTGTTACCATTGTCTTTCCAAACAGGGGGTGTCTCTAGGGAGTCTGTCATTATGATCATTGCTTGAACAATGTGTAGAAACATCCCACCAGCTACTAACACACAACTGTCAATTTATTCATACATTTCAAGGAAGAACTACAGCGGAATGGCACAACAGAGTTGTAAGAAAAGATCCTGTAGCATTATTGTATTATATACAGTCGGGACGGACGAGAGGTTTTCTTGAAGAAAAAAAATAATGCAAAAGGCATATGAAGCCAACTTCTGCTAATCAGCATGCATAAAGCAATGAAGAGGACCTTCAATATAATCAAATGTGAATTGGAACAGATTGTATATGGTTTAGGAAATCAACTGCACTGATTGGGGAACCAAATTAAAGAGTTACGCTAAATTACGATTATTAAGCTAAAATATATTATAGTAAAAAGATTTCTCTTAAATAGAAATTATGACTAATTCAAAACACTATTGGTCAACTAAATTGAAGGAAGGGTGTATTGGTTGAAAAAAAAAAAAAAAAAAAAATTATTGAAGGATAAAAATTCCCTTCCAGGTAAGACTTTGCTCTTTTTTTTGGACAAAAACGAAAATATAAAGCTCTGTGACGAGCAGTTTCCTAATAGAATAATTCTAATTTTCTCTTAGTGGTGGAAACTTTTTTTTTTGCTAAAACACCGGAATCCATATCCTCTGCATAGAAATAATCTGAAAAGACATTCTGGCTGCCTGCAGGAGGAACCTCAACTGCTAGAGTCCTACATTAAGAAATGAATTGGCATAACACTAGATAACTGAAGTTGGTTATCCACTTTAAAGGGTGTCTGACCTTCCAGCTCTTAAGGACACAAATCTGGGGCTGGGTACGGCCTGACGAGGCAAAATCCCATCAGGACTTTTAAAAGCTCCTCTTCTCTCTAGACTAGAATTGATACCAACAACATTTATGGAATGAAAACATTGGTTTTAGTTATTCAGCTGAGATAAAGAGGTCACAAGACAGATGTACTTGCAGCCATGATTGCTCAAAAAAAAAAAAAAAAACAGGTAGTCCTTACTTTTGAGTTGGTCTAAAGGCAGAGGACTGGTTTACAGTCTATAAGCTCTAGATAACCGTCTCTGGAGCAACCTACTGGAGGTAGCATTCCTAAAGAGGGGTGTTCTGACACTTGTAAACTTCCGCTAGTCCGTCAGGACAGGATATAGAGTAGAAGAAAAGAAGAATACTTACATCATAGAGGCTCTCATTCCATTGCTGCAACCGCCCCAGTGATCCCAACAGTAGACTTCCCCGTTCATTCCTCATGTGACTGCTGTAGCTAATCACAGGCCACTGCGTTCATGGCCTAACAAGCATTTTCCACTGTTGAAACATCCTTAAGTCACATCCGACTCATTAAAGTGGCTTGAAACAACTAAGGATGTTTCAAGACTTTCATTGATCAGATGTGACTGAAGGGATGCTGCTTCCAGTAGGTGACACCAGAGACATTCTAGGGAAAAGAGCCATTTGCATTTTCTTTCCCTAAGGATCACTGCATCACCTATAAGTCTCCTCACACCTTTATGGTAGTCTTCTCAAGGAGAAGCTTTACCCATATTTTCTGATGGTCATACCATTGAGCATGTTATATCTCAATTTGTGTCCACCAGTTTTGTTTGGAAGGGCATCATCCTATATGTTATGAAATCAAATATTGAAAAACAGGTCTCTTTTGCACATGCCTTTGCCTTTTAAATACTGCTACTTTTAGGTTTTTAATCTAGCAGTTAAAATA
This sequence comes from Phyllomedusa bahiana, assembly GCA_025379985.1. NCBI lineage: Eukaryota > Metazoa > Chordata > Amphibia > Anura > Hylidae > Phyllomedusa > Phyllomedusa bahiana. The sequence continues at coordinate 93,670 of JAODAL010009474.1, read as the reverse complement.
TAGAATCCAGAAGAAAAATGTCCAATTATAAAACAGCAGCATCTAGAATCCTTCTAGTCTGGCGGCTCACCTGACATTTTATCCCCGCAAGACTACAAGTGCATGTCTCTGGATCACAAAATATTCGGCAGTCACAGCCACAATCTTCTCTAGCCAGACGGATGGCTCGCAGCTCATGTTTTTCTTCCACATCGATCTTCTTCACCCCAGATGCACGCAACAAGGCCCTCCGCTTCTTTGTCGGCAGAGGTTGTAGAAAGAAATACTCGTCTACTTCAGTGTTATCCAAGTCAATGTCATCATCCGAAATATCATCTAAGGTAAGAATGTTGGCTTCTTCAGACTCTATTGTGCCATTTTTAGTTATCTGAAAGAGAAAGGAAATGCCGACTGTGAAAAATATTTACAGGTCAATGAACACAATGTTGGCTTCTAATACTCTAATAAGAGAAATGACTGTATGCAATTTCTTTTGATGCTGCAGACTTCGAGAAAGGGTTTCATTTAACACTTTCATTGCTAGGGGCTCATATTTGGAGGAAGTGGGAGAAACCAGCTATGACTTGTGCACTGTAGAAGATTTCAAGATTTTGAGGCCCCATCCATGTGGTGGTACTGCATACTGAGGTGTACAGATTTGTTATATAGTATCCATAGGTGCAACGGTTATTGGGTCAAAGGTTGAGAGGGCCCCACTTGAGTACAACAATTAGTTGGTGGCTCTGTTCTCTAGCAGTACCATTTGGGTTCCCCAATACATGGTGCTATTATACCTTTAATTATTGCTACTTATGCTGCGGTTTATTCTTTTGGCATTAGGAGTTGGGACTTACTTCATTTTTCTATGGGGCCATATGAATTCTATTTACACCCGATAGCATCTCTATCCTCTACTGAATGTTATACCTGTGTGTGCCTCCAATTTTTTTTTAGAGAACAGATGTGTTTTCCTTACTTACAGATTATGAGGGACATGTATAAAGATCGGCGCGTCGAGGCGCCTGTTTTCACAGGTTTTTCTGTGAAAACTGCACCGGATGTACAGTACAGACCAAAAATTTGGACTAGGGATCTGTGCGCTCAATACCAGTGAACATTCAGAAGTCCAGGTGCATGTGATCAGCTATTATCGGTGAGTGCCTGTTTTTTCCTACAAAGACTTGTTTTTGCACAAAAATTTGGACACACCTTCTCATGCCAACAGTTTTCTCTATTTTCATGACTATAAAAATTGTAAATTCACACTGAAGGCATCAAAACTATGAATTAACACGTGTGAAATTATGTACTTATCAAAAAAGTGTGAAACAACTGAAAATATGTCTTATATTCTAGGTTCTTCAAAGTAGCCACCTTTTGCTTTGATTACTGCTTTGCACACTCTTGGCATTCTCTTGAGGAGCTTCAAGAGGTAGTCACCTGAAATGGTTTCCACTTCACAGGTGTGCCCTGTCAGGGTTAATAAGTGGCATTTCTTGCCTTATAAATGGGGTTGAGACCATAATTTGTGTTGTTCAGAAGTCAGGTGGATACACAGCTGATAGTCCTACTGAATGCACTGTTAGAATTTCTATTATGGCAAGAAAAAAAAATCAGTTAAGTAAAGAAAAACGAGTGGCCATCATTACTTTAAGAAATGAAGGTCAGTCAGTCTGAAAAATTGGGGAAACTTTGAAAGTGTCCCCAAGTGCAGTGGCCAAAACCATCAAGCTGGCTCACATGAGAACCACCCCAGGAAAGGAAGAGCAAGAGTCACCAGCCTCAAAAATTGCAGGTTAACAGCAGCTTAGGCTAGAGACTAGGTCAATGCCACCCAGAGTTCTAGCAGCAGACATCTCTACAACAACTGTTAAGAGGAGACTGTGTGCAGCAGGCCTTCATGTTAAAATAGCTGCTAGGAAACCACTGCTAAGGACAGGCAACAAGCAGAAGAGACTTGTTTGGGCTAAAGAACACAAGGAATGGTCATTAGACCAGTGGAAATCTGTGCTTTGGTCTGATGAGTCCAAATTTGAGATCTTTGGTTCCATACACTTTTTGTCTTTGTGCGATGTAGAAAAGGTGAACGAATGGACTCTACATGCCTGGTTCCCACCGTGAAGCATGGAGGAGGAGGTGTGATGGTGTGGGGGGGCTTTGCTGGTGACACTATTGGGGATTTATTCAAAATTGAAGGAATACTGAACCAGCATGGTTGCCACAGCATCTTTCAGCGGCTGCTATTCCATCCGGTTTGCGTTTAGTTGGACCATCATTTATTTTTCAACAGGACAATGACACCAAACACACCTCCAGACTGTGTACGGGCTATTTGACCAAGAAGGAGAGTGATGGGGTGCTACGCCAGATGACCTGGCCTCCACAGTCACCAGACCTGAACCTAATCGAGATGGTTTGGGGTGAGCTGGACCGCAGACTGAAGGCAAAAGGGCCAACAAGTGCTAAGCATCTCTGGGAACTCCTTCAAGACTGTTGGAAGACCATTTCAGGTGACTACCTCTTGAGGCTCATCAAGAGAATGCCAAGAGTGTGCAAAGCCGTAATCAAAGCAAAAGGTGGCTACTTTGAAGAACCTAGAATATAAGACAGATTTTCAGTTATTTCACACTTTTGTTAAGTATATAATTCCACATGTGTTAATTCATAGTTTTGATGCCTTCAGTGTGAATAAACAATTTTTATATAAATGAAAATACAGAAAACTGTTGGAATGAGGGGTGTCCAAACTTTTGGTCTGTACTGTATGTCGGTGCCGAAGTGCGCTCATAAATGCGGGGCAAGTGTCGACGCCTCCGGCAGACCACATTGAAATTGGTCTGCCTGTCGAAGCTTTAATGCGCCTCACTTTGCCCACCCGCATTCATACATGCGTCTTGTGTTTTTGAATGTGGTGCGTCCTGCCCCAGAACGCCCCTTAATGTTAGGTGCATTAGAAGTTGGTGAAGCTTTCACCTAATGCGCCTAACACATAAAGGAGGTGCATCAGACAGCAGAGCCGGCTCTGAGAGGCGCATTATATGCCAGAAAACCGGCGAAAATGCTGACCATACATGTCCCGCTATGAGTCTGCATCTGTAAGAAGGAGGGGTGGGTACACAATTTGCTCCATAGAGCATGCACGAATACGATACATTACAGAGACCATATTCAAAAGCAAAATGCTGTACATATAGTCCATTATTAATTATTTTATTTTAGAGCGCCATTAGGTCCAGGGCACTGTACACAGAGAATAGCTTGTCCCCATACAGATATACTGTACCTTAAACACTAGAGTTGCTGAATGTAATCCATTTTTAATTAACGGGATGGTCTTTAATTAGCTAGTAGCAGAGGCGAACATGCCATATGTGTTGCTACGTAAGGGTGGAAGAGGACTACAGAGTACAGGCCCACCAAAAAAAAAAGAAAAAAAAAACCAATATATGCATTGCATGTAAGATACTGTACTAGCGATTCCCTTGGCTTGGTATTGCAGATTAATTGGGATAGCAGAGATAACACTGGTGAAGGAATATATAGAACTTAGGGAAGAGCTATGCAACAATCATTTTGGGAAGATAGATAGGTAGATAGATAGATAGATAAAGCAGCCATCAGAAAGTGTGGGCAATTTCTGTTAGCAGTTAACTGTGACTGCTGTGAACTTCGTCTACCTACAACCCCAAAATGTACCATACCAACTAAAAGGTGGTTGGAAAGTAACAAATAATTATCATTCCCGATCATCTATAAATAAAAATACAGACAAAATATTGATTGTGGGTGATTGACGGTCACCGCTTTATTTAAGTTAAACCTTACTATAAACGAATCACAACAAGAAAAAAAAACAAAAAACAGCCGGGGGTGTGAAAGCTCGCAGTAAGGGTAAGCTCACACAGCATTTTGAATACATTTTTTGGGATCTGAAAAGCGTATTCAAAAGCGCTGCGTAAAACACATCAACATGCACCCACAGTGTACTGCGTGCTTGGATGCGTTTTGGCTGCAGCAGAATGCACCCTATAGTTTTAAATAGGGCGTCTGCTGCGTCAAGCGGATCAGGAATTGACAGGACAAAACTTTGAACGGATCCAAAAGACACATATAAGGCGCGTGTCGTCTGAATGCTGATGCGCATTTTACATTGAAAGCAATGCAGATCACACCGCACAATGTCAGATGCTTGTTTGCAGGTTTGGACTGGCCCACAGGGGAAACCCATGGTGAGCCCCTGAACTTGGTGGACCTGGAGTTGTTTTTTTAACTCCATATACAGTCTCAAAAGAGGCAAAAAAAAAGCAGAGAAAGACAAAAAGCAAGCGTCAGAGTATAGGAGGCCTGTACAGTCATTTATAGTAGCTGTAAGGGGGGGGGGCCCCTAAAAGTAAGCTCCACCGGTGGGCCCAGAAACAGCTCAACTAGTGGCCCCTAGAGTCAACTCCACCTGTTGGCCCTAGACACCCCAGTATGACACTGCTGTTTTGGGTCGGAAACACTGATCCAATCACGCATCTAAGAAATGCCGTGTGAACATGCCTGTTACCCTGAAGCATGTACCGCCCACTGATTACCACTAAATGTACCCACAGCTGTGACTTTCCACCAAAACAAATGAGGGAGGTAGGCAAAAGTCAGAAACTCCAGAGCTCATTTCCTTGCAGTGAGTGATGCAGAAAGAGGACGACCATAACAAAACTGCCCCTAGTCTCACAGTGGGTAGACATTCTACTTCGGATAGCTGCTGGACCAGGAAGATCACTGATTAGGTGTGGGCAAGGCAAGTAGAGGCTACTCCTACTTGGCCGAGAGGCGATTGTTGTAGATGCACCAGAGAAATAGTAGCGAGCATATATACTCCTTCATGAAAAATAATGTGAACTGCTGTAATTGTGAACCTATGAGAATGTATGACGTTTTAGCCTTAAGTAAAGTTAGCACTGCAAATTTTTGGCAGAAATACAGCAAAATACATAAAAACCAATCCTCATCGTTTGATTTTTTCACGTGTTTTTTCCATGGTATTTTTCTGTTACTTTATTTCTTACTTAAATTCTAAAAAGCAATTTGAGGACCTCTCCGGAGCTGACACAAATTAATAATAATGAGCCTATTTGCATAGCAATGGCCTCATTATCTTGCTGACTTATGAGAAATACTACAATCAGAATCTTAATGAGTTTGCTGCAATGGCTGCATTTCCTCCCGGGTGGATACGGCAGACATGCTGTTTAATAAACCTCGCCTCCTTCAATTTGAAGTATCTTGGATGTCACATATGGGAATTTATACGTCAAGTTACACACGCGGCTTAGCTTTGCAATATCCCTCTGTGGGCAGCATTAGATTAATATAGAAAATGGGAATGTTGAGAAGAACACTGTTCAATCCCTGGCAAAAATTATGCAAATCAGCAGACTTGGAGGATGTTTGCACAATTTTTTATTTTTTTTCCCCAACAAAAGCTGAAATCTCAGAAATGACCAAACTGTGGAAACAAAATGATTGACATATGCATTTCCAGACCAAATAGAGAAAAGGAAATATAGAATCATCCAAGCACGAATCAAAAAATTGGTAGTCAGTCTGCAGTTACTTGGGAAAGTGCTTAAACACCTTACAGAGCTGTGAACTTGGTTAACTGAAAACAAACATTGCCCCAAAAGGAGAAATGTTAATTATATAATCCATGGAAAAGATTTTAAAGCTTCTTCATGATAAAAATCCAACGTAGGGTGCAGGAAATTATGTTGGCTGTTCCCAGTCAGCTGTGGGTAAAATTTGATGCAAGTACAAAAAAAAAAAAAAAATGGGAAGCTTATAAATGAAAAGACATACAGGTAGACCAAAGGAAGACATCTAAAGCATCATGATAGGAGACTCCAAGCCATATATACAATGAAAATAGAAAAATATATAAAAAAAAAAAAAAAACACACAACAAAGACAGGAGCATTTTAAGAAATTAGCTGGAAAGAAAAAAATTAAAATATATATACACAACTGCCGAATGAAAACCAGCACTTAATCAGAAAATAAGGTTACCATGGGGTACAGGTGAAATCATGGAGAATTGGATGAAAGGGATAGTCAGAGGAGGGAGGTGGAATCACCAGTTGGCAATGGCCAAGGAAATAATGCTGGAACTCGTTTGGGGCCATTCTACTGAAACACAAAAGTTGACACCAGAAGAAAAATAAAACTTTCTCCCCTTCGTAAGGGTTGGTAAAAAATGGGAAGGAAGTCCATGATGTTGAGTATTGTTCTAGGCTACTTGAATGTTCCCAGCCAGAGTGGGTAACAAGCAGCCTTTGGCACAGTAGTGTCAGAAGTGGCAAATGGAAAGAGGTGCTGAGCCACTGAGGCTTCAGGGGAAGAACATTAGTTTTGACCAGTTGACCTCAGTCTAGGCTGTGAATGCTGAAGGTTGTACACAATACTGATTGGTGACTCAGGCAGGCGACCTCTTTAAGAGAGAAGAAGCACCGGTAAAGGAGACATGATTGAGAGCTAATAGCCCAGCAGGCAATACCAGAATGTGAGAGGACAGCTACTGCACCAGAGGAACTCATCAATAGTAAATGGCACTTGTGCAAAAAAAAAAAAAAAAAAAAAAAAAAAAAGAGACCGAGTGATTTTGAGCCCTCGGTGCAAGAGTCTCGAGACTGTATTAAAATCATATCTGCACCACCAGCCACAACTGTTATAACTAAATTTGTGAGAGCCGCCACTCATATTGAACATGTTCCTTGTAACCACCAAGTACTTCTTGTAAGTAAAATGTACCCGGGTTCTACAATGCAGTGGACTAAAAAGAGTTGCAGAATTTGTAGTGCCATCTCCTCCAGCAAGGTGGTCACCATTAAGCCTTTGGCTATACCATCACAAACGAGTAGGATTTACAACTCTGAACACCTTGGGTTAATGTCACCACACATTTATGATAAGGGCTTACAAGCCAGGTAAAGGATCAGGTGACCTGATGATCACTACCTCAACAAGTCAACGCAGAGCTGGACAAAGAAAGTTCGGACACTTTATTAAATCCATCAGTATTAACAAGGTTGGCGTTGATGAACTATGAGAATGTATCATTCAACAAAAAAGCAAATTAGGCAGCACTTCAAAAAAAAATGAAGAAAATTTATTTACCCAACGGTAGCAACGTTTCGGTTCTGAGCCTAGAAAGCTGGAGAGAGATTCTGTTCAGAACAGAAACGTTGCTGCCATTGGGTAAATACATTTTCTTCATTTTTTGAAGTGCTGCCGTATTTGTTTTCTTGTTTAATCTGCTGACTGTGATCCAGGTCTTATTGGCGTTCACTCCGTTATATTTTTGGACTCTGTTGGTTGCTGCTGATACACTTTTTTTTAGCTGAGAATATATTATGTCACAGAGTAAGGACCCAAACACACATCTAACAATGTGCAGTGTGATTTACATTGCTTTCAATGTAAAACATGCATCGGCGTTCAGAAGATACGTCTTTCTGATGCGTCTTTCAGTTCCGTCCAGAGAATGGACATGTCAATTCTTGATCTGTTTTACGCAGCAGACGCCCTATTTAAAACTATAGGGTACATTTCTGCTGCACTTTGGGAACATACCCTTAAAGCTTTTCTTCAGGAAGGGCATCACTAATCAATGACCTGGCCAGAAAACAGTCCGGATCTCAATCCGATCGAAAATTTATGATGAGAATTTAATTTAAAAGAGAAAAAAATAAAAATAAATTGTTCATGATGATGCTCCATCCAGGTAACTCTCAGGCCAGCCCTGACAATATTTAGGTTTTGTTTTCAGTTATATCAAAATGCCACATAAGTATATATAAGAAAAAAGACCTTACCTTCTGTTTTAGAGCATTGAGTTTTTCTTCTCTGAGGTGGTCTCTTAACATTTCTTTGTGCAGACGGTCTTGCTCTACAGCAAACTCTCCCAGAGTGTACTGACGAATGTTGTTGTGACGGCTAGACATCCCCAAGGTGCTTCCCCCTTGACTGGGTACGCTAGTAAACCCTTGTCTCCTGGTGAAGTAATACACTGTGACACAGTTGAAGCGCACATTCTTAGCTCGGAGACGTTTCTCTCTTTTTAGAATTGATGACGCTGGCAAAAAGGAATAAAACCAGGGTTAATGGTTATTTAAAAGGCAAAATACAGATAGTGAAAAAAAAAAAAAGATATATAAATGCGACATAAAAAAATACCATCATGAATTGATGGTATGAAATGAACATTATGAATGTATTAAAACATAAAGGAGGATTCCTGGGCAGGAACTGGGTCCCCTTTGTATTTTATATTATCAGTGTCATGGGTAGACCCTCACTTTTGTAGAGCTGATCTTTAATTATAGCCTGTATTATTTTACATTCTCATCCACACCTACATTCACAATGCTGCCGGCTGCCCAGTGCTTGCCCCTCCAGTGTTTACTTGGCACATCATGTCAACAATGTGGACAGACACAATGAGGTTCATCCATAGTGACTTACCATCCACAGCAGCAGCTGGTACTTTAGTCTTGTGATAGAAAAGACATTTTTAGTAAAAAACAGCCCTGATAGAGGTATTTTTTGTATTTGGGAGCTTTAGAAGGTGTTTGGTGGCCCCATAAAACAAAAAACCAGATCACCACCAGCTTCTACTCACCTTCCCCTGCTCCTCTGTTCCAGCGCTGGTTCTCCCCAGTCATCTGTTTATGTTATTCTACTTCCAAACAGGTTTGTCACCACTGCAGCCGCTGATTGGCACGTGGGTAGTGACAAAAAAAAAAAAAAAAAAAAAAAAAAAAATTATATATATATATATATATATTATATATATATATATATATATATATATATATATATATACACACATACATATATATACACACACACACACACACACACTAAATAGTATTTATATGCATATTTTAAAAGGACACAAGTGTTGACTGACTTGTCATTTTTCTTGAAGGCAAGTCAACCAAACAAATAAAAAATAAGATAAACACATATATACACACACACACAAAGAATGACAAATCAGTCAACACTTGTCCTTTAAGGTATGTATATAGCTATTATTTAACATTACAGTTTGTGCACAATGTCTACAAATAGAAACCTTTCTTTTTGCGTCTATTTAATTTGTCTTTTTTTCTAATATTTCTGCAGAAAAACTAAATAAAAAGGCTTAACCCTCCCCTTTGAAAGCAAATGCAAACAGATAACAGCTGCCTACCTGTTCAATAGAGCCATCCAAACAAAAACGGATGCATAAATTGGCACCCATTTGTATACAATTTTAGGGTGTCCAGGGTGTCCTGTAACATCGGACATGTCGGTTTTCGTAAATCCTTGTGCTCCCTGTGAAACAACAATTCTGCAGCATCTTCTCCTATAAAGGGCCGTTCACACGGCTTATTGCAGGGACGGATTGCAGCCATATTGAGCGCCGTACTGTGCTGCAATACGGCTGGAATCCATCCCAGCCATTACGATAATCCACAGCTCTTACAGAGAACTGTAGATTCCGTTTTTCCTGCCCGCTCAGGGAATCCACCGGGCGGGGAGAAAGTGACATGTTCCTCATCCTGGCGGGATGCGTGCCGTGAATAATGAATGTCTATGGGGAAATCCGTCCCGCAATTACGGCTTGAATAAGCCGTGTGAACCAGGCCTAACTTTTGTGCTTTTCTTTTGTTATTCCTTCTAGAAATGTATTACTGAATACATTTCTGGCAATACCCAATACCCCACCTGGCAATACCCAGCTGTCTGATTCACTAAATAAATTTCTAGAATTCAGACGTTTGCTCCAGAATTGTAATGTCACAGGAAACATGTATTTGCTAAACAGGTTTGTTAAAAAAAAAACAGACATGTCAGAAATGGCCACAGGTCATTCTTAAGCAGATAATGAAACTGTGGCCTCCCATCTAGCACTCTTGCTCCCCTTCAATCCATCCTCAATTCTGCTCCCCTTCTTATCCACCTCTCTCCTTGCTACTCCCCTGCCTCTCCCCTCTGCCAATCCCTTCACTGGCTACCCATTACCAAGCACATTCACTTCAAATTACTAACCATGACCTACATGGCTCTCCATAACCTTTCCCCTCCATACATCTCTGCCTTAATCTCCAGATACCTCCCCTCATGCAATCTCCGCTCCTAACAGGACCTTCTTCTCTGCTCTCCCCTTATCAGCTCCTCACACAACTGTCTCCAAGATTTCTCTCGTGCTTCCCCCATACTCTGGAACTCACTGCCCCAACACATCAGAGACTCCCCCACTTTCAACAGCTTCAAACGCAACCTGAAAACCAATCTCTTCAGGAGCCTATAACCTACAATAACCCTACCGCCACTGTGCTACCCCACAAACATGTCTGCCCCTCACCTGCTGTCTCTTTCGCCCTTCCTTGTAGATTGTAAGCCCTCGCGGGCATGGTTCTCTTTCCCTCTGTACCAATTGTTAGTCACATATTGTCACTATTGTGCTTGTTTGACTTATGTTATGTATGTAACCCCCTGAATGTACAGCGCCCTGGAATTAATGGCGCTCTAAAATAAATAATAATAAGAATGTCCTTCTTTGTCTATTTATAATATGGTGAGATCTGCTGGTTTGTTGGGACAAAACATATTGGACTTTTAATAGGACTTCATAAGCTTTTATGCATTTTTTCAAATCCGTTTGAATGTAATCTGTGTTTTTGTGAGAATACCATATCTTAGAATATTGAAACATTTAGGCCCTGTTCCCACAACGGATTTGGCCGCGGTTATGGCAGCAGGTTCTGACGCGGTTTCCGTGGCCAAAACGTGCCTGGTTTATTAACATGGTTTACTATTGGAAACCGCGTTAATATTCACACGTCGCGGGTTTGGCCGTGGCCTTGCCGCACGTGTTTGAGAACTTTCCTGTCAAATCTTGACAGGGAGTCCTCAGCGCAGTGTTGCCGCGTTTTGCCCCCTGCCTACTAATTTGCATGGGGGGAAACCCTGGTCGCAAGCTGCGCCCCAAACCACGCCCCACGTGCACCGTGACCACGCCCAGCGGCGCAAACCAGAGTCTGTAGACGTGAGTTTGCGGCGAGGCCAGGACGAGGTTTGGCCGCGGGAACCGCGTGAAAGTCGTGGCCAAACTCGTCATGTGAGCAAGGCCTTACGGGGTAGATGGACGCACTGTGAGGATGTATAGGCACTAATAACATTTTGGGTACCAGCCAGATTTTTTTTTTATTTTTTATTTTTTTAATAAGTGTGCGTGTGTGCTGTTAAAATGGTGCCAGAAAAGAACCGGTGATGTGCAGGGGTCAGATACTTCAGCTGCACTGGGCCCTGAAATTACAGATGACTGCCCTGTGCCTATATTTTAACACACTCTTGCAGTTACAACCTTGCCAATAAATGTAATTAGTAAGTTTTTTTAAACCCCATTGTGACCCAAGCATGGCACCACAACTGGGGATTTTCATAGAGGTCACCCTAGGTTTTCGGCCACACTAGAATGTATAGTGTGTACCCAGCCTGTGAGCGGATATCGTGAAACATCTTGAGGACCGTTTATAGCCGGTTAACCCTCCCCTCTCAGCAGATTAGGATGAAAGTAAAAAATAATATTTAATTTGCCAACTCAGATTTCGCTAATCTTAAGAGCAATAAAAGGCTTCTGTGTTATAAAATAAGACGAAAAAGCCTAAATGTAAACAGTTTGTTTTTATTGTTCACAATGTGCTATTCACAGAACAGCTGGAGGCAATAAAGCATTCATCCATTTTTAAGCCTGTTGTTTCACATGGGTGACTGGATGACTGCAGAGAAGGGAAAGAAAGAAAAAAATAAAAGACAAAATATAGTAGGTCAAAGAAGGAATCCCAAGGCCAGCACAGCTGACTGGAAAGCAGGATTGTTCCTGCATGATATGCATAAAACGGTTTCATTAATAGACCCAATTAACATTTTTTTCTTCTTCAGACAACATAAAGACACCCTTCAAGAGCCACACACAAGTGATAAGACATAGGTAATTAGCAGCCCTGCTAAATGGGAGCTGTTTCAAATGATTGGCTTAGTTTTCCGTAGAGCTATTTTTAAAGTAGAAAGCACTGGCATGTGACTTTAAAGCCCCAAACTGGTTCCTGGCATTAGAATGTGATGCAATGTGTTAGGGGGGGGGGGGGGGGTAAGATACTCATAAAAAGGTGCACACCTCTGTATACAATATATAGATAGAAGCAAAAAAAAAATGGGATAGATTTTTGAAAATATGGTTAAAAAAAAAAAAAAAGTGGTGGAGCCATTTACAGCAATCACACTTTAGGCCTTAAAGGTGTTGTCTCGCCACAAGGATTGCTTTTTATATGTTAAAGATCTTGCAAAAACAAGTCACTTTGCAATATGTGTCCATTACCAGTGTCCTACCTATTCCTAGATAGCCCCTCTTGTATGGGCTGCATCAGCTCCTCAAGTCGCTATAGCTACAGACCTGTTTGATCTCTCATGATAGGCTGCCAGCATTGGTTGCTATAGCTACAGACCTGGCTTCTACTGCAGCCTAGAAGAAGCCAGTAAACACGCCCCTGAACTGAAACCAAGAAAACAGGACTGTGGTAAGATGAATCAGTGTAGTGAGACAACCCCTTTAATACGGAACATAAAAAATGTTTTGCCTTAAGCAAACCTTAAGGGGGGACATGTATGAAAACTGTCTAAGGGTATGTTCACACGGCGTATTGGGTCGCGTACTGTATGCTCCACAATACGCCATGTGTTTTAGAAGTAAGCACTGTCCAGCAATACTTCTAAAGCACGGGGTGGGGGACGGCCCCCGGCCGGCCGCATTCACTCTCACTAGCAGCATATCATGTCACTTCTCTCCCCTGACATAACAGTACAACCGTAATTGTGGCGCACATGTTGGGCGTATTGAAGCGCAAATATGAGGTGAAATTCACGACGCAATTACGTCATGTGAACATACCCTTAGTCTAAGACTTTCTTCCCCATAGAAACCAATCAGAGATCCCCTTTCATTTTTTCAGAGCACTACATGACATCGGCTTTGCGACACAGGCGTTTGGCATGGTCTCGACGAGGGTGGGGTGTGGCTTGAGGCGCGGCTTGTGGAAAGAGTTTGCCCCCATGCAAATTGATAGGCAGGGGTCAAACCGTGCCACGGCGACACCCACTGCGACGCCCGTGGTGACACTGCACTGAGAACTCTGTCAAGAATTGACAGGGGAGTTCTCCAACACGCGCGGCAAGGCCGCGGCCCCAAAGCCACGGCCAAACCCGCGGCGTATGTTTATTAATGCGGTTTCCCATAGGAAACCATGTTAATAAACTGGATGCGATTTGGGCCACGGAAACCGCGTTGGAACCCGCGGCCAAAACCACACCCAAAGCCGCCGTGAGAACAGGGCCTTAGGGTATGTTCACACAGTTTTGGATCAGTTTTTGGATCCGAAAAACATCCAAAAGCTCTGCGTAAATCGCATCCAACACACAGGCGAGTGTTTGGCTCCATTTTGGCTGCAGCATGAACGCACGCTATAGTTTTAAATAGGGCGCCTGCATCAGAAAGACCCATGTAAACACACATCAACGATCACTCATCTGAACATTGAAAGCAATGTAAATCACACTGCACATTGTTGGGTCCATGTAGAAAACAGATCCAAACATGCATCTAAAAACGGATTCAAAATCAGAGCCAACACACCCTTAGGCCTAGATAATTTTCATACATGAGGCCCCAAGTTCTAAAATAGCTCTACGGAAAACAACCTACGTATACTACCGTATACTACGTCTGATCACTAATAAGACATAGTTTTCCGTAGAGTAGTATAAATCCTCAAACCTAAAACTAAAGCTGGTCATAGACCTCACAGAGAGGTAGACTGACCAAACAAAAATTTGGGGCATTTACAATTAAAAACACAATAACCTTTAATTATTCTTTAAACCACGTGCATGTTTTTATTTTTGGGTCATGGATAGGCTGATCAAGTAATACCGTACACATCGGTCATTTTTGTAAAAAGTTGTTACTACATGTCCTGCGGCCTATCTGTAACGCTGGTGATGAAAGCAGACGGCTGTAACGACTGATAACAGACTGGTGTAAGACAAAGGAGGAGATTACTAAAATGCAAAGCAGAATACAATCTTTAGGGCCTTTGGACTCAGCCTAAGTAGTAAGTAATTAATGTTTTTTAAATTGTGCTGTAAATTGGCAACAATTAGATCTACATATGGCCGGGCGGTTTGAAGTGATGGAACACAACCAGATGTGCTAAAAACATCTTGGAAAACGCTGCACCTGTCTGAATCAGTATTATAGTATCACTGCTATGTGGTTAACGTTGAGTTATGGCTACATAGATATTGTCATTATACAGCAAGCAGAGGAAATGGATATAAAAAAAAATATCACACTGCAAAATATTTGCCTTTTATAAATCTTAGTTCTGTTACTACAGTTAGGATAACATTGACCAAAAATACACTCTTCTCAATGCGGCCTCATATGCTAGAATGTTTCTATCGCTCATGCATTATACTGGTACCATAATTTTGGCTCAGAAAGTAGCCAAGTGTTTCGTGGACTTGTTGTTAGAGACAACGCTATCAGCAGGGCCGCCATTAAGGGGGTACAGCCAGTACTCCCGTACGGGGCCCGAGCAGATTGTGAAGGGGGGGGGGGGGGGGGCCGCCGGCGACAGGTACCGTCCCCTTGCTTAACAGTAAAGGCATGTTCACACGGCTTAAAATGGGCCGTATTTCGGTCCGTAATTACGCGCCGAAGTGCGCCAATTACGGGCCGAAAACGGCCCATTCATTACGGTAAGTCACAGGTCTCATAGAGAACTATGGATTACGTCTCTTCTCCCCGCTCGGCGAATCCGCCGGGCGGGGAGATAGACATGTCACTTTGTAGCGGCGTATACGCGCCGCAAGCAGTGATTGTCTATGGGCGGGCGAAGTGCCGGACCCCCGCTCACGCCCCCGTCCACACGGCGTAATTGCGGGGCGTAATTACGCCCTGAAAATACACCGTGTGAACATAGCCAAATGGTAGAGAGAACAAGCAACATGGCTGTTCTCTCTACCATGTCAGCTGTCTGCCCCGTCAGGGGGGCCCGCGCTGCGCACCATAGCTCTCCATACCTGTGATTAACTTCAGCGCAGCAGCCCCCCCCCTCCTTCCTCAGGCAGGGCATAAAAAAATTAAATCAGTGAGTCCCGCCCTGTGGGCAGGGCCTCACTGATTGAAATACTCTCGCACTTGCCCGATCATAAATACGGGTAGGAAGGAGGAAGTGAGAGTGACTGCCGGGGTGCTCATGAGGGAGGGAGAAAGCGGTACGGTGCTGCCTGTAATATGGTGAACTTCCTGGCTCTGTCAGGATGCTGAGCGCTGCAGCCACGATCAGCACAAGGTCCTGGCAGAGTCAGGAAGTTCAGCCCCACACTGCCCCACAGTGAGTGACAGGCTCCGCCACCCTGCTGGGCTCCCGAACCATCTGCAGCTACACAAATCACAGCAGCAGCTCCAACAGACACAGGCAGCCTGTATCCTGGAGGTCTAACGTGAGTGAGGAGCCTCACTGTACAGACCAGGACTACTTAGTATAGTAAAGGTCAAACATACTCTTACTGAATGTGAGCTGTAGTGATTATATATGTATCTGTGTGTGTCTGTATCTGTACATGTGTATGTATATATATGGGTGTATACGTGTGTGTGTGTGTATATATATATATATATATATATATATATATATATATATACATACATACACACACACACACACGTGTATTATGTATAGATGCGTGTATTTACATTTTTTTTTTCCTTTGGGGTTTGGGCAGTGAGTGTTGATGGGGCAGAGTGATTGGGTCGACAGGAGGCGGAGTTGACTTGACAGGGGGGGCCCAGAAATTTTAGCTGTAGGGGGCCCCTGAAATCTGATGGCGGCCCTGGCTATCAGTGCTGGCATATTTGTTGCTAGCCGTAAGGGGTGCAGCGGGAAAGGTTGCCATCAGGCCCTGAAGTCTGAGGGGGCGCCACAGGTCCCTCTGCCAAATAAGTCAACCGTATTAAAAATGGCAAATGGTAATCGGATCTCCGTTTATTAAAAAAAAAAAAAAAAAAAAAAAAAATTGCACTTGGTCCCAAAAGATTTAAGTTAACTTCAATAGTTCTTTATATGTACTCTAATGATGACCTATATTAGCAGTATGTTTTGAGAGGCGATACCAGTGGGTCGCAAATATAAAAAGGTGCCTTATGTTAAGTTTACTAAATAACATTTTTATACATATACAGATTCCCCACCCCAGGAGGATATACACTCACCGGCCACTTTATTAGGTACACCATGCTAGTAACGGGTTGGACCCCCTTTTGCCTTCAGAACTGCCTCAATTCTTCGTGGCATAGATTCCACAAGGTGTTGCAATGATGCTCAATTGGTACCAAGGGCCCAAAGAGTGCCAAGAAAATACCCCCCACACCATGCCCCCACCACTACCCCCCTCAACCGTTGATCCAAGGCAGGATGGATCCATGCTTTCATGTTGTTGATGCCAAATCTGACCCTACCATCCGAATGTCGCAGCAGAAATCGAGACTCATCAGACCAGGCAACGTTTTTTCCAATCTTCTACTGTCAAATTTCGATGACCTTGGGCAAATTGGAGCCCAGTTTCCTGTTCTTAGCTGAAAGGAGTGCACCCGGTGTGGTCTTCTGCTGCTGTAGCCTATCTGCCTCAAAGTTCGCCGTACTGTGCGTTCAGAGATGCTCTTCTGCCTACCTTGGTTGTAACGGGTGGCTATTTGAGTCACTGTTGCCTTTCTATCAGCTCGAACCAGTCTGCCCATTCTCCTTTGACCTCTGGCATCAACAAGGCATTTCCGCCCACAGGACTGCCGCTCACTGGATGTTTTTTCTTTTTCGGACCATTCTCTGTAAACCCTAGAGAGGGTTGTGCGTGAAAATCCCAGGAGATCAGCAGTTTCTGAAATACTCAGACCAGCCCTTCTGGCACCAACAACCATGCCACTTCAAAGGCACTCAAATCACCTTTCTTCCCCATACTGAATGCTCGGTTTGAACTGCAGGAGATTGTCTTGACCATGTCTACATGCCTAAATGCACTGAGTTGCCGCCATGTGATTGGCTGATTAGAAATTAAGTGTTAACGAGCAGTTGGACAGGTGTACCTAATAAAGTGGCCGGTGAGTGTATTTATCCTCAGCATCTCTTGTCCTGGGATTGGGTCTAGTATCACATATATTTTTTAATAAATACATAAAAAAAAAAAAAAAAAAAATATGAGGCATAAAAGGCAGAAGACAGAATTCCTCTAGGTCATAAAAATTATCCCGATAGCCCTTTTTATGTACAAAATATCTCATCTCTGTTCTCCACACTTTGGTGTTAGGTTATGTTCACATGGTGCGTTCAATACATTTTTGGATATGTTTTCGATCTCAAAAACACATTCAAAAGTACTGTGTAAAACGCATCCAACATGCAGGTTATTTTGGATGCATTTTTTTTTTGCAGCAGCCACGCACCCTAGAGTTTTAAGTACGGTGCCTTCTGCATCAAACGGATCAAGAATTGACATGTCAATTCTTGAAAGGATCCGAAAGACGCATGTAAAACACGTATTGTCTGAATGCTGATGCGCCTTTTACATTGAATGCAATGTAAATCACACGGCACATTGTCAGATTGGTGTTTGGGTCCAAAACATGGATCCAAATATGCATCTAAAAACATATTGAACACGCCGTATGAACATACCCTTACGGCCATGACTTCTAGCTATGCACAGTTATATGCAGATTTGCCTTGTTACAGGTTATATACCTTTGGCTTCTGCGTCTTGCCACTAGGCTTTATTTCTGTGCCCTACAATACTATCCATTTTTTCATTTGAAAACAAATAAAAAAGTTGATTAATTAAAAAAGGGCTTCAAATTAAGTGGTCTGAACAGTTCAAAAAAAAAAAAAAAACCCTTTCAAAATTGTGTCATTTCCTCCCCAAATCTATTTTATTAAATGCTAAAAAAACCAACATGATATTCTATTACAGTAATTAGACACATAGCAACAAGATTGTAAAATATTTTATATGAGTAAATCATTGATTTAGTGTTTCTGTTACTCAGCATCTGAATAAGATGTTCGATATTAATAGAGTAATTTTATTCCTTGTTCCATAATAATATAAGGTACAGCACTATAAATGTTATACGAACAAGACCCTTAGGCTTATAACTCAAAGCAGAACTTGGTAATTGCCATATTTTACTTCACCTTATATCCGTGCAAGGCCAATATCTAATGGTCTCTTCCATTCACCATTGGGAAAGCAGTGTAACCAAATGGTTTATTGGGACACTAAGTAAAATCAGAACGGATTATACTAAAACAGTTTTTCATGGGACACAATGAGCTTTCCTGTGAAGATCATATTAAGGCTTACACAGGAATAAACTTTTTACAATTACAGAAATCTATGTAATAAGTACTGTTTGCTGTCAATTACTTTTGACATCCACAATTATAAGAAGTACATTGTGACAAGAAAAAAAATATTCACACACAAAATCCTTAAAGAGTTTTTTCCACGAAGTAAGTTTCTTACCTCTTATCTGATTAGGAGAGAAGATAAACAAAGCATGCTGAGGTGGTGAGCAGAGCGCGTCTGCAAAGTTTACTCAAATAATTACATTACAACCAGTGGATTCTCTATACAGCCTCATAAACTGCACTTTTCTCCCCAGCCCCTTGCAAGCTCCTTATCTGATGACAAGGAACATGAAGAAGTGCAAACATGCAAGCTCGGCCAGATCAGCTCCTGTCAGTGGCCTGGTCGTGTCTAATGTAAACTGTCAGGAAACTAAGGGGGACTGAGCAATGCTTTAGCTCTCAGAGGCTTCACTTTTTGTAATCACAATATACAGTATTTAGAAAAGTGATTAAATACCCATTTTGGAGGATCCCACGTCAACATTACATTGTGGCAAAACCACTTTAAAGGGTCAGCACCATAAAGTTGTAGGTTATGTAGCTTACAACTGAATAACGATACTATGGTCTGATATGTGTATTGATCATGTAAAAATGAATGTATTTATAAAAAAAAAAAAAAAAAAAAAAGTGATTGATAAAAGATTGAGACCACCTGTAAAAAAAAAAAAAACAAACAAAAAACATACAACTTGCTTTTATAATTCCAGATTTTTTTTGGACAACGTAGTCAAGCTATATTTATACACTCATATGGAGAGGCTTTTCTCCAAGAAATTGCTGGCTTATTATACAGAGACTAAGACTATATCTGCATGAGCCAAACGGTAGCCGATGCCAAGTGCTGCCTTGTGATTGGCAGGATGCCACTAAGCTCCTTAGAGGGTAAACTGCCTTGCTCCAATTTACAAAAATATTGCTTTGGAGGGTACATTCATGTAGGAGAAAAAAAAAAAAAAATACTGAAAAAAATAAAATAAAAAAATAACACGTAGTACTCTACAATCACAGGTCAGAACCGTAATTTCATATATTATAAATACTTACAAAGCTCTACTGAGATTAAGGGGGAGTGGTAAATTCTGCTAAGAGGTTTCATATTTTTTTTTTAAACACAATAACAAAAGATAATGGACACAAAGGGCGACATGTCTGTACGGGGCTGCACCAGTATTCTGGCGTCCCTTCAGCCCAAAAACTGGCCCTGTTCTCTAGATTTATAAATAAAACGCCCTCCAAAATTAGGAGCATTATCAGGCGCCCACGGCACTTTGTAATGCGCCTGAGGTCAGTGGGCATTCTGGAGGAGTGTCGTACCCCAACTGTATGGTTCCACACTTTTATGACTGAGAGGACGGCAAAACTTACTGCTGGAACAGACAGACCAAGTTAAGAGTGGTTTACCTGAGCCCAAGTTGTCGTTTTGGAGCTAAAAGCGCTACATCTATGACCCGCAGTAGAACAGGTTCATAGATTCAGTCCAGGGCCTGACCGGAGGATCGCCCCCGTTTCTGCGCAGCCGTTTTATAACAGTCCAGCAGAGTCGGCAGCCTGCCGGTACATGGAGGAGGCAGGACGGATCGTTACCATCCTGCCTTCTCCCCTGTATGTAGCAGCGTCGCAGGGGGCGCACGGCTTTCATCGCACCCCCTACAATACTGGGTATCCTCGGTCAACAGCTCTGCCAGCCAAGTAGATCCATGGGAGCTGCATGACAGCGTAAGCGGCGTGACGTCACCACGCCGCTTACACCGCTCAGCAGCTCCGGGACGCGCAGACCGAGGGGAGTACTTTTTTTATTTTATAATTAGCTACAGGGGCATCTACTGGCTACACGGGAGCGTCACCTGGCTATAGGGTGCTACTACCTGGCTACCATATGAGGTGCTATGGATGGGGAGTTTGTATAGAGATAGGAATTGGTAGAGAAGTGCTGATAAACAGTGAAGTCGGGAGTAGTCATCATGGCGTCTGGGACAGATGGAGAAGAAGAAGAAGAGAAAGAACAACTCTTCAGAGACGTCTCCTGTGAGTCACTAGATATAACTTTACTGTAATCATTTACATGTGTGCAGAGCCTGTGTACAGCTGGTATCCAACACTGTATGGTCACTGTATGCTGGTAATATTTGTTGTTGTATAATGGTTTGTATTCAGTAATGGTCAGTTTGTATTATTCAGTCACTATATGGTGGTGATATGTGGTCATGGTGTGGTGGTATTATTCGGTCACTGTGTGCTGGTGATATGTGGTCTTAAGATTCTGGTTGGTGTAGCAGTGTTATTTGGTAACTATGACTATTATTTAGTAATTTTATATGTAGCACGTGGTGTCAAAGCTTTTTGCATATTGTAGATTTGGTTGATGGTGATGCAATGTGTCTCATTATGTTAGAGGGAGGGTGTGAAATTTCTTCACCTCGCCCTGAGTGCAACTTAGCCTAGAAACGACCCTGATTCAGTCGCATTACTAATGTGCGCAATAAAATTGTCATCTGTGTGCCAAAATACATACATGTCGTGCTAAATATCCAGTTCACATTTTGGAAGCCGGCCTGAAATGGTCCTACTCAATGCTGTACATGAAAACACCAAAAATTTGATGACATGTTTCAGATGAAAGTACCTACACGACTTTCTGGAACTGACTTTTTAACCTCAGACTTTCTAGGGGAGGCTACAATGCGGTCTACAAGGGAAGGAAGGAAGTCACATGTGTGCATCTGGCTTGGTAGGTTAGCATTTTACATGTACCAATCTTAAAATATACAATAGCCACATCCGTGAAATAAATATATATACACACAAACATACCATCATATATACACATACCTCATCAGGCAACTAAGAAAGGGCACTAGTTAACCTGATGAGGGATTTTCCGAAAGACAATAGGGCAATTTTGAAAAGTTGATCAACGTGAACCGTGGAAAAATATTTTGATGCCCAAAAGAGTCAACTTTCTAAATATACTGCTCCCAGAGAACCCAGTATAGAATACAGATTACGCAGGGTTTACTTTAGATAGGAGAGGTTTAACCAATGTCTTGCAAAAGTATTGACAGCAAATCTGTCAAAAGAAGCTTATATTTGGTAACGGTTTAACGGAAGCTTAAGGAAAAGTAAACCTTTTTTGCTACCCCCCCAATCTTCTTAAAGCTGATGATATGCTTCACCAACTTCCATTATAAAAAGTAGACTTTTTGTTGGTATATTGTACTAGTCATCATTTTTCTATACAGAAGAGGGTGCTGAGCAGTTACCAGTCCACCTGTCTGACATCTAAAAGTACTTTCTAATCACTGACCATTAAATACTTTTGCATATTAAATCTGTATTCTAGGATTTTTTTCCAAAACAAATAGACATTAACACTGCAAGTCATAAATCCAACGTCGGGCAGTGCTTTACTTGGTGGAAGTAAAAAAAATAAAAAATAAAAACTACCCAAACAAAATGACACAATTCCTTCACATAATTGCCAAAACGGTTACAGTAAAATGACAACCAGACGTACGTGTAAAGTGACTGGTGTTTGAAGGGTTGATGCTGTCACTACTGTCTCCGCTCTCACTACTGGAAATGTCATCATCTGACTCCTGGACAGAAGAACAAGGTGAAGATCCATCAACTTCTTCAAACTTCCTCTTTAAAATTCCACTCATCGCTGCAGTGCTGTCACATGTACCTGAAGGGAAGAGGACATAACATTACTTATTTACCCTGGAGTACAACCTTAGACATGCAGGATTATTGACAGGAGTATTTAAGACAGCAAAAGCCAAAATGCATCTGTACCTGGAATGCAAAAGTTAAGAGGAAAAAAATACATATTTAATATATTTTCTTTTAAAAACATAAGACATTGTGTGCACGGGTCTTTTACATAAAAAGGTAGACAAGTTTATCAAGGAGCATATATAGGGGATGGCGATGTAGACCCAATAACAAGACATACTGGTAGATAAACAGTGTGTGTGATTATATATATATATATATATATTATACACACACAAATCACCAATCAACCAAAGGAGTTGAATCACATTGGGTTTAATCAGTCATCTGCAAATATGGATGATGGGATATCAATGAATTTCATAAAAGGAGAAAATACAAAACCAATACACCCAGTGGAAGACCAACAAAAGCCAAAGGCCCAAGTTGGCTTTCTTGCTTTGCTAAAGACTTGTGACTTCAGAAGAATCATAATTATTTGTTCTACCATTAAATCTAAGTTATTCAAGTTTAGTATTCGTAGTTCGTTTTGCGCGTCCTTGGTTCCAGCGTGCTGTACATTCAGGTTTCATACATAACATAGGTCAAACAAGTACAAAGGTGACAAATTTAAAACTAACAACTGCTACAGAAGGAGAGAGGTCCCTGCCCGTGAGGGCTTACACTCTAAGAGGAAAGTGGGAAGAGACAGAAGGTGAGGGGCAGACATGGTTGTGGAGAGTAGTGACAGCAAGGTTATTGTTTGTTAAAGGCAATCCTGAAGAGATGGGTTTTCAGGTTGCTTTTGAGGCTGGTGAGAGAGGGGGAAGAGTCTGATGTGTTGGGGAAGTGAGTTCCAGAGTGTGGGGGAAGCAGGAGAGAAGTCTTGGAGACGGTTATGTAAGGAGTTGACATGGGGAGAGCAGAGAAGAAGGTCCTGTGAGGAGCGGAGATTGCGCAAGGGGAGATATCTGGAGATTAAGGCAAGGATGTATGGAGAGGAGAGGTTATGGAGAGCCTTGTAGGTCATGGTTAGTAACTTGAACTGGATTCGCTTGGCAATGGGTATCCAGTGTAGGGATTGGCAGAGGAGTATTGAGGAGAGAGATGGATGAGCCGGGCAGCAGCGTTAAGGATGGATTGGAGGGGAGCGAGGGTGCTAGCTGGGAGGCCACAGAGAAGGATTCTGCAATAGTCTAGGCGTGAGATGACGAGGGCATGGACCAGCATTTTTGTGCTTTCGAAGTTAAGGAATGAGCGGAGACGGGAGATATTTTTCAGGTGGAGGCGGCAGGCAGAAGTGAGGGTTTGGATGTGCGGTTTGAAGGACAGATTGGAATCAAGGGTTATCCCAAGTCAGCGGACTTGTGGAGCTGGTGAGAGAGTGTAGCCATAAGATTTCTCTTTAGAAAGCTCAGGTTCTGACCGTATGGGATCAAAATTATAGCAAAAATATAAAAATAGGATATTAATTCAGAAAAATAAAAGATAGAAAAAATAAAAAAAAAAAATGAATAAAATTTGCAACAACGCCCTCCAGATCTCCACTATCAAGTGTAAGGGATAGGTCAATAGTAATGGGAACCTGTCACACAATTTATGCCCCCCTGTCTGAGGACCGCACAAGCTAGTGTCAGACCTGCTGTTTCCAGCGCTGGGTCCCTTATTCTGTAAAATGCATAAGTCTCAGGTCATTTAATGCTCTAATCTGGCAGTTTTCAGCCTGTTCTGCCAGAGAGGAGTTTCGTTTTTTCATGAGCAGGTGCTAGCCCCACCCACCCATGGCTAGCCCAGCCCACATGCAATTTACAGGTTTCTACCTATTTACAGTAAGGGGGCATTCACATAATGGCTTTTTTGGCGTTCACACACAGTGACAAAAAAAAGCATGGTTTCCATGTTGAAAATTCCACACTTATGAGCACTGAAACGACCTAGACTGCCCGAGGTGGATTTTTGCCTTGGGCACCTTATTATTATCAGTCATTAGGCACCGATAATACTTGGCTGAATGACAATGGAAATCTTACATATAAAACAGGGTTAAAAACGGTACAGTTGATTTGGATGGAATCCGCGCCCATAATCAGCATCCAAACCTGCTGTGTGAACGTCCCTTAAGTTAAATCAGCAGTGAATGGGCAGAACACTTCCAGATTCGAGCAGTAAATGCTCTGAAACTCCAGCATCTTGAAGAATAAGGGACACAGCGCTGGAAACAGCAGGTCTGTCACTGGCTTGTGCTGTCCTCAGCAAGGGGGGCATAACCTATGTGACAGGTTCTCTTTAAAGAGGCAGTTCTAACAATGTAATTGTAGCAGTGTGTGGTTAACTATGATTTGCCCAATTCTTAGCTTAAAAAATGCATATGTATATGAATACAGTTTTAAAAGGGTTGTCTCACTACAATCGAGATATCTTACCTCAGTTCCGTTTTTTTCAGTTTCATTTTTTAATTAATGGGCGTGTTTACTAGCTACCACTGGCCTGCAGTGAAGAGATGCTGAGGACACCAGATCTGTAGCTATAGCAACCAGTGCTGGCAGCCTATCAGGAGAGTGATCAGGTCTGTAGCTATAGTGACCTGAGGAGCTGATGCAGCCCATACAAGAGAGGATATCTAGGAATAGGTAGGACACGGTTAATGGACATATACTGCAAAGTGACTTGTTTTTGCAAGATATTTAACATAAAAAAAGAAATCCCAGCAGTGAGACAACCCCTTTAAGGCTGGTTTCACATACAAAAAATGTAAAATGCCAATTGTGAAATATAAAACAATATATGCATGTTTGCAGCATAGTGTTTTCCCTAGACTTTACTATAGGATACATCAGGCATCCTCAAACTGCGGCCCTCCAGCTGTTGGGAAACTACAACTCCCATCATGCATTTATATAATCTGTAACAGTGGGAATGATGGGAGTTGTAGTTTCCCAACAGCTGGAGGGCTGCAGTTTGAAGATGCCTGGGATACATGCTCAAAATGACAAAATTGGGGGGGGGGGGGGGGGGGGGGAGAATCATGCATGTTTAAACCTCAGCATTTCAAGCACTGTAAGAGAATCCTATGGAAAAATAAATGAGCATCCTGGTTTTTCATAGGAAAAAGTTTAGAAATAAGATTAGGGGTATTTTTTACACTGGGTCCAGCCATATATGCCTAGTTTACACACGCCTTATGTTTCAGGTGGACATGGTTGTAGGTGACTTTTTAAGCAATAAAAAATACATTTAGTGTGCAGTCTATAAAGAAATAATGTGCACAGCTGTTTTATTTTGATGAAACAGATGTGAAAAGATTTGAGTATGAAGTTGAAGCTGTGTAGCTATGCAGCACCTTCTGGCCTATCATTTGTTTAACTGAAAAAAACAAAAAAAAAACAAAAAACAAAAACAAAAAACTGTAGCTAGGTTTTTCCACTTCATTCAGAATGACCATGTCTCGACATCCACCCTGTGGGGTACATGGCAATGCCCCAAGCTGCACATTCATAGTTCTGATAAGCTCGCAAGTTTGAGGACATAAAAGTGGTCCTTGAAATTCTAAATTTGGTTATAGATATAAGTATGCAAAACACACAACACAAAAAAGAAGCAGCAGCACACTGCAAACACTAAGGGCATGTCCCCACGGCACGGGTTTTTGGCCGGTTTGCGTTTTTTCAGACCGCCTGAAAAACCGACCGAAAAGGAGCACAATTGTGCTCTATGGAATACCCGTGCAGCAGTCCCCACTGCACGGGTTTGCCGCCCGCGGGCCGCTCCAAAGACATTGTGCATGTTCATTCTTCTGTCCAGTTTCCGGACAGAATATGAACACCTCAATGGGAGGGGGGAGGGCTCGCGGAGAAAAGCCGCTCCCCCCTCCCCCCCGCGGCCGTGGGTCGGCCGCAAAACAGGACAAATACCGGCATTTATCCACTGCCGTGTGAACGCACCCTAAAAGTATGTTCACATGATGTAATTTCGGCGTGCATTTCGCATTGTATTTGCGCTCTAATACGAGTGAGATGCGTGACGAAATTATGGTAATCCAGTGTTGTCATAGAGAACTATGGATTACGAGCGTATTGTACGTGCGGGGAGAGTGGTGACATGTCAATTATTGCGGTGAACAATGAATGTCAATGGGGCCGGCGGTAGTACATCCCTCCCACCCCCCCGTGCCACGGGAGTACACACGTATTAGCGCGACTTCCGAATACCCGTAATTGCAGGGTGTACTGTACGCCCCGCAATTACGCCCTGTGAACATAGCCTAAGGGTGCCTGCCATGCGGTTGTTGTATGCAAGCTAGTGTGCTGCAGACAAAGAAACAACTGTAACCAGGTTATTCCAGCATGAACCACCACATATTAAACTAGTATGTTCCTTATTACCACCAAATTTGAAGTACCTCTAGGAAGTAGAGTCACCCTGAGTTTCAGCATCACAAATCAACTGATAGGGTATTTCTTGCTGTGCCATCTCCACTAGCAAGAAAGTTACCCCCTAGGTCCCTCACAACACTGTCAGAAGCCTGTAGGGGCACTGCCCAATGCACTTATGGCTAAACTATCATTACCATATTCATTTTACTGCTCCCATTAAGATTTTCTCTTAAAAACAATAGATGTATAAAATGGCCATAAAAAAGAAAAGAAAAAAAAAAAAGAAAAAAGATGTGGCCATATAAAAGGCAAACTGTGGGCTCCTTAGAATTTGAAAACTAGAGAAGGAAATATCCCAAAGCATTGAAAAGGCACATCAAAAAACATGAATGCTTTTGATGTCCTTTCCATTCACTTTGAAGCGCCAACCAAGACTTCATTCAGAGACTAGAAGAAGGTTCGGAAAAGGTGTAAAAATAGAAGGCACTAGGTCCCTAAACTTGCAGCGCACTGTGAATATATCAGAGAGCAAGGAAAATCAAAATGGACATGCATGTATTTTGGGCTAATTTTTTTTTCTTCATTAGGTTTTATATCAGCTGTTTTCTCTGCAAATGAGGCTTCTGCAGGTTCTAAGTTTTATTATAATGAAACCAAATCTAATCCAGTTTGATGGGATCAAATTTGAGCTTAAAGGATTTTTAAGAAGGCAGGAGCGGTTGAAGACCAAACCAAGACGAACTCTTGGTAGGACTTGAGTTAACGACCTTCTACAGCTTACTACATAGGAGTTTCAGAAGCTAAACTACTGAATTTTTTTTTTTTTTTTTTTTTTTTTTATAAACCCCAATTACAGTAAAAATTCTTGGCCCAAAGGTGTATTGTTTTACAAACTCTGGATATTTTACTTGCAAGAGGTACTTCAAACTTGACACTTACAAAAACATATATACAATTTCAATATACTGTGTGCTACCAGTAAGCTTGTGCCTCCAAGTCAGAACCCGTCACAGCCGCTGGTTCTGATGTATCACTGTCCATCTCTAGTTCCTTGAAATGGTTCTTCGATGACTAAACCAAGGGCACAAAATCAGTCTCTGTGCTGTACCAGCTCTACTAACTTTTGAGGTTACAACTCTACAGCAGGAGTCTTTTGGTCTAGTAGCTCCCTCTCCAGCTTCTGTCACTCTCACATTGGAGTTTTATCATCTGCTATATTTTAGGAGCTCAGAAGCAAGACTTATGTCTCTTTTGGCAAACTACACTGCTGTAGCCCTCTCTTTTGCCTCTCACAGAAGCTGTCTGTCCGGAAATTGAATGGTACCAGTCACATCTCGTAAACGGTCTCACAGGTCAGTCTACGGTGTTCCTCTACAGGTACAGCTTTATCCCAATTAGTCTATTGTGGCCAAACAGCAGTTGACATCTCTCACCATTGTGCCAGGAGCTGCTTGTCACGCACAGACCAGGAATACTTAGGCTCTTGTCCCTGCCCATCATAAAACGTATCCAAAACGTACTCAAAGTGTGCTGCCTGTTTGGATGCATTTTTGCTGCAGCAGAAATGCCCCCTATAGTTTTAAATAGGGCGTCTCTGCATCTAGCGAATCAAGAACTGACATGTCAAGTCTTTAAACGGACCAGAAAGATGCATCACAAAGAAGCATGTATCGGCGATCACTCGTCTGAACACCGATGCATTGCCTTCAATGTAAGACACGCACACTGCACATTATTAGATGTGTTCCGGTCCGTTTAAGGGCCGTTCACACGGCTTATTGCAGTGACGGATTTCAGTTTCCATTGCGCGCTGTACTGCGCTGCAATACGGCTGGAATCTGTCCCAGCCATTATGGTAATCCACAGTTCTCAGAGAACTGTGGATTCCGTCTCTCCTCCCTGCTCTGCGAATCCGCCGGGCGAGGAGAAAGTGACTTCCACATTATCCCGGCGGGATACGTGCCATGGATAATGAAAGTCTATGGGGTTGGGGAGCTGCGCCCCCGCCCTTTATTCAAGCCGTAATTGTGGACAAAATCCGTCTCGCAATTACGGCTTGAATAAGCCGTGTGAACCGGCCCTTAGGGTCTGAAACACAGATCCAATTACGCATCTAAAAGACGCCGTATGAACATACCTTAAATACCATAGAAAAGGTTGTCCATCCCTACTAAAGATAGAAATGGTCAAGAATAATATATTCCTTTACAAAGTAAACTATTTAATTTTATAAAGGATGATCTCAAAAAGCATCACTCCATAGATCAGAGGATTATAGACTTCAAGGGGTCCCCTTCTTCCTCTATAAGCTACAGCGATTTGTCGCAAACCTGTTTGCCTCTAGTTCTGATGGAGCCAGTTAACCCATGAATCACACAGTTAGCCATTTATTTGCAGCAGATTAGATGATATGTAGTCAGATAACAGTGTTTAGAGGCAGACCCTCAATCAGTATTTTTTTATATGGTATTGTGGAAGAACTGGCAAGAGTAAACCCCCAATGTGCCCCTGTGCATGGCAGACATGAAGCTGAAGGGTAGAGAGAGAGCAAGAGGTATGGACAGTATGTGCACAGGGGGTCAGACCAAGAGCACCCTCAGGATTGGAGAAGGCACTGGGGGTTGTTAAGCCAGTATTGATAACCCTAGTAATAAGGAAGCGGAGTGATGGGAGGCAGCATCCACCTCCTTCTCCTCCCCCAGTGTTACCTACAGCAGCTGCAATGCTGGGAAAGTGGATTGCTTAGGGGAAGCCTGGTGCACGGATCTGCACTAATGGTGCAGTAAATATACTGTGCCATACATGATGATGTGACACTGCAGCTGCCTGACTAACTTTGTGCCCAGGCTGATTAGTCTAGAATCCGTGACATCCCGCTGACACTCCCTAGACAGGCAGCAATTTCCTTCCGCTCATTCCCTTTATTCTGCCTGTCTGTCACCCCATCATGTCCTCATTACAGTAGAAAAATGGACACTGTTCACTACCATGGATGATGCTAGGAATTTTGTGCTCATGAAAGTTGTCATGTTCTATGAAGAGGAGATGAGGGGGAAAAAAAAAAATTGTTAGGCTGATGGGATTAAAGGTAGATGTCCATAGGGTGATCCAAATTCAGTATGAAGGGGTTATTTCATTTTACTAAGCAGCATCTGCAGCCAGCTAGTCCTGAGCCATCCACAGAGAATAAGGAGCTGGCAGTTCTCTCCATTCATTACTATGGGATTTCTGAATATAACCAAGCAAGCGTGCTTGGCTATATTTGGAAATCCTATAGAAACGAATAGGGAAAACTGCACAATCAAGGCCATCTCCTCATTCTCTATGGACAACTTGTGGTGAACCATGAGCCGGCTGCAGACACAATCCTAATAATCAACACACAGAATGGGTGCGAACCAGAACAAGGCTCAAAATATGGGCCGCCCATATATGTGCTTAAAGAGAACCTGTCACAGTTTTTGCCCCCCCTGGCTGAGGAAAGAACAAGCCAGTGTCAGACCTGCTGTTTCCAGCGCCGAGTCCCTTATTCTGTAAGATGCTGTAGTTTTCATGTATTTAATGCTCAAATCTGCAGTTTTCAGCCAGAAGAGTCATTCAGAGTCAGTTTTTTTCATACCCCGCCCACCTGAGGCTAGCCCCGCCCACCTCAACTGACAAACCTATTGCTTTAAATAGGTAGAAACATGTGAATAACTGTCAGTGGGCATGTCTAGCCTTTGGTGGGTGGAGCTAACACCTGCTCATTAATAAAATGTGAGGGCTAAATATTCAAAAACTACAGCATCTTACAGAATAAGAGACAGCGCTGGAAACAGCAGGTCTGGCACTAGCTTGTGCTGCCCTCAGCAAGGGGGCACAACCTATGTGACAGGTTCTCTTTAACTGGGTTGTCTCACTCCATCAACTCATCTTACCCAAGTCCTGTTTTCTCAGTTTCATTTGAATTCAGGGGTGTGTTTACTGGCTTCTACTGGTCACAGCAGAAGTCAGGTCTGTAGTTATAGCAACAAGTGCTAGCAGCCTATCAGGAGAGATCCAACAGGTTAGTAGCTATAGCGACCCGAGGAGCTGATGCAGCCCATGCAAGAGGGGATATCTAGGAATCGGTAGGACATGGTGAATGGACACATATTGCAAAGTGACTTGTTTTTGCAAGATCTTTAAAATAAAAAGCAATCCTTGTAGTGAGACAACCCCTTTAAGCAAACAAACATGTTGTAAATTTGTTACATTAAATGTTGTTACTGAACTAAGCATTTTGGAAACCACAAGGATTTCTTTCCTGCTGGATTTACTTCAAGAACTGCTGAGAAATTTAAAAAAAAAAAAAAAAAAAAAGAGATAAGTTTTGTGTGAACCCAGCCTTAAAGGGGTTGTATCACAATTAAGATCATAGTTGAAAATGTGGGGACCAAAAATCTATGGATGTACGTCCTTGGTTACTATTGGCAAAGTGCTACGGTTTTAGAGAACGGGCTGGTTTACATGTGCTTAGCAACGGTGTTTTTGTTTACTGGTCAGGGAAGCATTCTGTCCTGCCCAGGTCGTGCACATGCAAAGGAAAGGCAGTTAGGAGGGGCAGGGATGTGTGTATTGGCAGGCAAGGAGGAGAAGAAGTGAAGAGGATACAATACACAACCCCCCTGCATGTCCTCTCACTTCTTCTCCTCCTTGCCTGCCAATACACACATCCCTGCCCCTCCTCTTAACTGCCTTTCCTTTGCATGTGCACGACCTGGACAGGACAGAATGCTTCCCTGACCAGTAAACAAAAACACCGTTGTTAAGCACATGTAAACCAGCCCGTTCTCTAAAACCGTAGCACTTTGCCAATAGTAACCAAGGACGTACATCCTTAGATTTTTGGTCCCCACATTTTCAACTATGATCTTCATAGTGAGACAACCCCTTTAAGGACCCAGACAACCCTTTATATAAACTGTTCATTTATAGATAGTGGAAAACTGTTCACCTTTGCCTAAAACTCAAAAGGAGTTTTTCAGGAGTAATTCATTAAAGTTATTGGCACCTTGAAAGTAATCCTGGGGCTTATTGGGCAATATTGTATTTCAACCACAGTACGATTGTAGTCCTATGGAGGAAACAAGACTATTCAGTGCTAATGATTCCACAGGGATACAACCATGAGATGAACAGAGGGAGCTCATAAAAATAAATTAACTTCAAATTTTTGACACTGTAGAAATGCACACAGTACTGCAAAGTGTAAAAATAAATTCTCCATCACAAATTATGTACATTTACTGAAATGTACAAAAGCTGAAAATAGCATTTTCATAAAGTAAATGGAT
This sequence comes from Phyllomedusa bahiana, assembly GCA_025379985.1. Lineage (NCBI taxonomy): Eukaryota > Metazoa > Chordata > Amphibia > Anura > Hylidae > Phyllomedusa > Phyllomedusa bahiana. Next base: position 61,735 of record JAODAL010009474.1, on the reverse strand, counting down.
ACTGTAAGAAGCATTGTAGATGGCTCACTTGTTCATAAAACAGTTTTAACAAACTGAATAATAAAAATTAAAAATATTTTTATAGAAATAGTTTCTTTTTTTTTTAAAATAAGCTCTTAACTGCCTTTAATAATATTTTGGTTCGAATACCTAATTAATATTGTTTATTTACCCATCTTATCTCTATTATAATACTAATAAAAACAAATTACTGAATAACTGTAAATAAAGGATTATTTTTCTTACTTTCTATGTATTTCACAGCCACAACTAAAAAAAAAACAAACAAAAAAAAAACACACATGCTCAAGTGCCCATGTATTCCAGTTCTACAAGCCGTAGTATTACACCACATTTTGTAGGTTATATTTGATTGAAAATGTCTTTGCTGAGAAAACCAAGATATTGAAAATTGTGTCAATTCCTCATGATAAGTTTTATCCCAGATGACCGTGTACTATACATATTCCAAAATTATAAAATTTCTGCGGAGGAATAGAACATAATTCATGTGTTGAAAATTCAATAGATTTAGCGGCAATGCTTCACAGAATGTAAAACAGCCTTACATAAGAGGTCGAGCCGCCTCGTGATCGGATGTACATCACTAAGAAAGGTAAACTATAAAATGCATAACCATTACAAACGGCCATAAACTGCACAGATAACCTCAATGAACAGAACATTACAGCTGCGCAAGATATATTCAGCTTTTGTAACCCATGATGTGCAAACCAGTTAATCATCCTGAAAAAAGGCGATAACCTTATTGATTTTTTGGATTTATCCCACTGAAGCACATCTAATATTTCCCTGTATGTTTTACAAATATTAGGACTCTGTGTATTTATGCACTTGACTTGCAATAAAATACCAGTTCAATGAAACGTATACAGCCTGTAATAAATGCAACATATGGTAGTACAACGAAGAATAAAAACCAGACTGAACACATTCACTGTAAAGAAAAAAAAAAAACCACACAAACATTTACAGATTATGTTCCCTAAACTTCATCAGAAGAGGCTGCATTTGGAATATTGTGCAGGGTTGCATGATTAATGATGGCCAATTATAGCTTCAGCTTCTTGAAGATCAAATCTAGGCTGCTTTAATTAAACGTGCGCGATCACTTTGTGGTAAAGGACGCAGTAGCGTGTAGTGTTGTTCCCCATTCAGCTTTTTCATCAGTACAATGACCTTTAATCCCATTGCGCCTCCCCCATGTCTCTGCAGTTAAACCTAGTATTGTAGACTCCTTTACATAATGCCTGTACATATCCAAACAGCTGAAAGGAAAAAAAGCATCATGTGATTCTGAAGCAAAACAAATCCAATAAAACTTTTGAAGCCTAATGTTCATTTTAGCAGCCTAACACTTGGGTAGTATTGCATTGCCCAAATAATACACTGGTAAAATGAATACTACATTTGAGGAGGGAAAAAAAAATTTTCATTTTACAAATACTCTTTTTTTTTTTTTTTTTTTGGGTCTCTAACATTTCTCAATTCCCCAACTAAGCATTTGATTTGAGATTTGAATCATGCACAATTGAAAACAATTGTTAAGAAAATTAGAAGTTAAGCTCCATTCCAGTCTTACTGATTTACTCTCACTGGTTGAATTTGTGTAGTCAGCAATTGTAATGGAAATGAACCACAAGACAAAGGCTCTTTAATTGAAAGCTGACAGCCTAATGTGTAAAATTAAAGCTTTGGATGTGTAGATGCTAATGCACTTGGAGAAATACAGTGTTTAGGTAGGACATTTTCCGAATTCTTGTTTTATTAGTATATATAGCCACAGTATGTCACCATGAAAAATATATGTATGATAAAAAATGGCTTTAAACCTAACATACAATCTTTGTAAAAATACATAACAGCCTAAATTATATATATATATATATATATACACACATACACACATTTTTATTTATTTTTTTTAAATATGGGACTTATTGTTTGTGTTTTTACAAATTTCTCTACATGTTGATTAATAGGAAAGGAATCAAGCTATATTTTAATCAGAGTTTAAAATACTAAGCAATACAGAAAAATTATATATATTACATACATCTGTATATATATATATATATATATATATATATACACATACATACACACACACACACACCTTATATTTTGATACAGCTGCATACACACCTTATATTTTGATATGGCTGCATATATACACACATACATGTATATATACATACACAAATACTTGCATAATTTCCTACTGACATATTCCTCACATAATTGGTCCCTTACATACCATAGGCCATTTTAACACAAATATAATAGCGCATTACAATGTGAGGACCCTTAGTCACACGCACCATACTCACTATGCAAATAAGCATTATCAAAACATTTATATCTACATTAAGCAATTACATCACATAATGATAAAACACAACTGATGGAGACTGGAAATAATAACTGACCTGCTCAGGCTGCTGCTTGCCAATCCATGCACTCCTGATATGAATAAATCCTAATTATAATCCATGGAACGCCGATTACTCACAGATAAAACCCTGCATGGTCAGAACTGGCAGTTGTATATGGTAGAAGCACATTTTTTTTCTTGCACATTTTCCATAGCAGTATTTTCTAGCTGCTAGCATATGCTTTATTGTCAGAGCCCCTAGTCTGCACAAAGACTCATTACCTACTGCTTGTAGAACAGCTCCAGTCTCACTGAGCTTGCCTGTATTGTGATCACATGGGAGTCTTGTCTGAAAAAGCCAGGCTTCCACTGATTTCACTCTCTATAGATATTTTTATCAGCTGAATTCTAGCAAGAGGAAGGGCCAGCAAATCAGCCAGGCTGTTTGAAGTCATTAATCCACTACAAATCAAGGAAAATCCTAAAACAACGTGTTTTTCAGGCCGAAAGGAAAAATGTAGCCTGTGGCTCTTGATGGAATTTCTGGTGAATTAGCATAGTGCTACATATTACAGGTCGTAAATGATTTTTATAGGCATTTTGTCAGATACTAGAGTATGATACAGAAGATAATTAGTTCAGAACAACAAGGGATCAATTACCCACAGAGGAATTATATTTCTGTATCCGCCCCAAAAGAAATCTGGATTTTGAGCATTGCTGAAGAATTCAGAATTTGTTTTTCAACTATAGATTGTAAGAAAATGTAAGCTTGTTTACTTCCATGACGGGAACTCTGCAGTAAGGCTATGTTCACACGGCGTAATTGCGGCGCGTACAGTATGGCCGCAATTACGCCGGGTGCTTTCGGAGTCGCACTGATACAGACATACTCCCGCAGTGTGGGTGGGCTGGTAGGCCACCGGCCCCATTGACCGTCATTACTCGCAACACATATTCGCCGCAAGTAATTGACATGTCACTTATCTCCCAGCGCGTACAATACGATCGTATTGTACGAGTGGGGAGAGGAGGCGTAATCCATAGTTCTCTATGAGAACTATGGATTACCATAATGTCGGCGCGTATCTCAACCGTATTAGAATGCAAATACGACACTTAATGCCCGTCGAAATTTGCCCATGTGAACATACCCTAAGGGCCGTTTCACACGGCTTATTCAAGCCGTAATTGCAGGACGGATTTCGCCCGCAATTACGGCCTGAATAAGGGGCGTGGCAGCCCCATAGACTTTCATTATCCATGGCGCCTATCCCGCCGGGATAATGTGCATGTCACTTTCTTTCCGCTCGGCGTATTCACCAAGTGGGGAGGAGAGACGGAATCCATAGTTCTCTATGAGAACTGTGGATTACCGTAATGGCTGGGACGGATTCCAGCCGTATTGCAGCGCAGAACGACGCGCAAAACGGCTTAAATCCGTCCCTGCAATAAGCCGTGTGAACGGCCCTTAAGGGTGCTTTCACACACAGATGCGTTTTTGGATGCGTTTTTTGTGCAGCAATGTACAGCATTAATTTTCTGAGCCTTTCTGCACAAAAAAACGCATCCAAAAAACTCATCAAAAACGCACCAAAAATGCACTGTGTTTAAGCAGCTTAAAGGTATGTTCACATGGCATGTTGAGTGCGTGTGAACATACGCTTTTCGATATATGTTGGGATCCGTCTGTCGGACCCCAAACAGACCCAAGCATGCATCTAATAAATAGCAGTGTGATTTACACAAGAGATCACCGATGTGTGTCTCACTGCGTCTTTCCGATCCATCTTTCGGATTGACAATTGTCACTGCGTTTTTGGATGCGATTTTCAGATCCAAAACGGATCCGAAATCAGATCCAAAAATGCTGTGTGAACGGCCCCTAAAGCGACAGTGTAGCTCAATAGTTACAGTGTACATTGTTTTCTGTTCAAAAGAAACATTAAACGTATTTTTTTTTCTTGGAAATCTATAGGAAGGGCTCATTCACTCTAACATTTATTGGAGTTATATTCTTCTATTGAAAAAAATATTGCTGATACATTTAAACAGTTTTATTCTTGTCTTATTATAGTCTTGTTTTTCATATGTGGCACAGCATGTTTTAATGCATTTATATTGGTTCCATTTTTAGTCCATAGAAGTCAATAGACTCAATTAAATAAAAATATATTTTTGTATAGTCCACATGTTCACATTTGTACCACGTGTTTGCATCTATATTTTAGCACAATTATCATTGCAGGAAAAAAAGTAATTTCTTTGACAAAAATCTGAACAAAAAATAGAAGAAAATGGATCATGAATAATAAAATATAAAACAAAGGGCCACATGTATGAAAACTGACTAGGTCTAAAATTCACCTTGTTCCCCATAGCAACCAATCAGAGCGCCCCTTTAATTTTCCAGAGCACTATATGAAATTAAATGGTTGGTTGCTATAGGCAGCAAAGTGAATTTTAGACCCAGACAGTTTTCATACATGTGGCCCAAAGTGTAAAATAAAGTCACTTTTACGCATTCAGGTTTGATATGTATTTTTATAGATAGGAGTGAATGAGGCCCAAAGAAAAGACTGATGCTTGTTTTTTTTTTATACACTATACAGTCTATACAAAGAAGGAGAGCCCAATAAAAGAGGACATACCTGCATGAGTGACGTCACTATGAATGGCTCCTGGGTTTCTAGACAAGACCTGGAGCAGTATAATACAAATGAATGGTGTAAGAGTACTGTGGCCTGACAATGAACAAATGTACATAAATGGGGGCAGACAGTATAGGAAACATATCTGAAAATAACATGCATTTACAAAGTTGTTCATTTTACACTTCAGAGGTTTAACTTTTGAGATACAAATACCCCTTTAATCCAATAACGTACATATACTTGTGGTTTTTTTTTAAATTCTAGTAGAATCACAAAAAAAACCTATTCTAATTCTATACATGCTGTATTGTGACTCTATACAACTCGAAGGTTATAGGAAGCTGTGTTATTGCTTTACGAGCTAAGATATTAATAGACAATGGCATATGCATCATATTTACAAAGTATGTGATCACCATTTGTTTCATAGTTTCATAGTTTGTAAGGCTAAAAAAAACAAGACGTCCATCTAGTTCAGCCTGTTGTGCTAAGGTGTTGATCCAGAGGAAGGCAAAAAACCCCCAATGAGGTAGAAGCCAATTGTCCTCATTTTAGGGAAAAATTCCTTCCCGACTCCAATCCGGCAATCAGAAAAATCCCTGGATCAATGACCCCTCTCCTGAATCCTAGTCCTTAACTTGTTATATTATTACGCTCCAGAAAAGCATCCAAACCCTTTTTGAACTGGGTTATGGAATTCACCATGCCCATTCCCTCTGGCAGAGAATTCCATAGTCTCACTGCTTTTACATAAAGAATCCCTTTCATGTTATGTAGAAACTTTTTCCTCAAGAGTAAAGGATCCCCCCTTGTTCTGAACACCCTGGTATAAATAAATTTTGGGGAGAGATCTTTTTGACCTTGATGTTTTTTAACCCCCTTAACGACCGCCCCCCGTCTTTTGACGTCGCTGCAGACTGGGGGGTTTCGGGCCCGGTGCCGCAGCTGCGTGGGTCGGGGCTGAAACTACACGCCCGATCCAGGCTTGTCCTGCAGGCATCGGGAGGGGAGGAACTCCCACCCGATGTTTAAACCTTTGATTGCGGGCGGTGCGTTACCGCAGCGCAAATCAAAGGGATCCCCTGCTTTGTCGGGTGATCGAACACCCGGTGGACCGGACAGAGCCCGGGGAACGGCTGCACAGTCAGCTCTGGGGACCTAGCGGGGCCCCAGAGTTGTCGGGTTTTATGAAGCCAGGTTAGGACACACTTGTGTGCTTTTAAATCACTGCCTGTGTCAGATGACACAGATTAGCATGATTAGCATATATGAATATGCTAATACATTTACTAAGTGTTTAAAATTTTTTTTAAAAAAGGTTAAACGTTATCCTTCATGGGATCAAAAAAAGTACAAAAAAACATAAAAAGTGTAAAAAAAGAATAAATAAAATAAATAACAAATAAAAATAAATTTAATAAAAAATAATTGTACATAAATATACACGCACAAAAAAACCTACACATATTGGTATCCACACACCGTAATAACCTGTAGAATTAATTAACAAATTTATTAAGTGTGAAATGTTAATGGTTTGTAAAAAAAAAAAAATGAAAAAAAAAAAAAAAATTTTTGGAAAAAAATAAAAAAAAATACTGCAATTATTTATAAGTTACTTAAACTATTCCCTTAAAGTAAACTTTGTTGGGAATAAAACGAGGCCTCTCCAACTGCGTCATTGAAAAAATAAAAAGTTTACAACTGTTTAAATGCAAGGAGGCCAAACTAAAAATAATGTCTGGTCATTAACTACTTTTCAGGCCGTTCGCTTAAGGGTTAAACATATTTATTATGTCCCCCGAAGCCTTCTTTTCTCTAAACTAAATAACCCTAATCTTGCCAATCTTTTGGGTACTGTAGCCCACCCAGTTCTTTTATTTTTTTGTTTCCCGCCTTTGTACCTGTTCAAGCTCTACAATGTCTTTCCTGTGCACGGGTTTGCCCAAAACTTTACACAATATTCCATGTGTGGTCTAACCAGTGACTTGTATAATGGGGAATAATGTTCTCATCATGTGCATCATGCCCCTTTTAATACACCCCTGATCCTATTTGCTTTGGCTGCTGCTGCTGACACTGGCTGCTACAAATTAAGTTTACTGCCCACCAGGATTCCTAAGTCCTTCTCCATGTCACTTTTACCCAGTGTTTTTCCATTTAACATGTAATCATGTAATGGATTTCTTTCCCCATGTGCAAAACCCTTGCATTTATCAGTTTTTAAACCTTTCATCTGCCATTTCCCTGCCCGGGCCTCCAATTTATCCAGACCCCTTTTGTAAAAACACTTATCCTCTATTGTGTTGATTACTTTACAGAGCTTTGTATCGTCTGCAAAGACGATATTTTACTGTGTATTCCCTGTGAAAAGATCATTAATGAAAATGGTTAAAGAGGATAGGGGCCCAAATACTGAACCCTTGTGGTACCCCACTAGTAACAGCGATCCAGTCTGAGTATGTACCGTTAATTACTACCTTTGTTTTCTACAGTGACCCAGTTACTTACCCACTTGCACGCATTTTTCCCCAGTCCAAGCATTCTCATTTTATTTACCAAACCCTTTTTTGTGGCACCCTATCAAATGCTTTAGAAAAATCTAGATATATGACATCAGTGCCTCACCCGATCCAGTCTAGCATTTACTTCCTCATAGAAGCTGATGAGATTATCTGACAGGACCGATCCTTCATGAACCCATGCTGGAACGGCGTTATACATTTATTTTCAGTGAGATACTCCCGGATTAGCATCTCTGAGAAACCTTCAACATTTTACCTACAACAGAGGTTAAGCTTACTGGCCTATAGTTTTCCTGGATCACTTTTTTTCCCCTTTTTGAATATTGGCACCACATTTGCTATGCGCCATCCTTTGGGAAACGTTATTAGACAGTCCATGAATATTAAGAATAGGGGCCTATCTATGACATCACTTAAACTCCCTTAGGACACGTGGATGTATGCCATCTGGACCTGGGGATTTGTCTATTTTAATCTTCTTAAGATGGAGCTGCACTTCTTCCTGGGTAAGACAAGAAACTTTTTAAGTTGGAGTTTTACCACATCTCTTGTTCAACAGGAAGGTCATCCTCCTCGGTAAATGCAGTGGAGAAAAAGTGTTTAATACGTTTGCTTTTTTTTCATCGCCCCCTTTCTGTTTTCCCCTCAGTATTTTTCAAAGGGCCAACATTTTCTGTTTTTAATCTTTTACTATGTATATAGTTAAAAAATATTTTGGGGTTAGTTTTACTTTCTATAGCGATATGTCTTTCCGTCTCCAGCTTTGCTTCCTTTATCCTTATTTTACACACTTTATTTTTTTCCCTATAGCTTCTTAGTGCCTCTTCACTGCCCTCCTGTTTTAGTAGGTGGAAACGCTTTTCTTTTTGTTTTTTATTGCCTCTTTTACATCCCCGTTGACCACATTGGGTTTTTCCTGTTTCTAATTTTTTATTACCATAAGGTATGTACCTCTCACAGTGGGAGCCCAGGATGTTTTTAAAAAAAAATCCCATTTATTATTAAATTCTGCCATATTTAAACACATTGTCCCAGTCAATACGGTTTAGGGCATCCCCCAAGCAGATAAAAAAATTTGCCTTCCAAAATTCAGTGTTTTTGTGCTCCTTGACAAAAAACTCTATTGAAGGATAAACGGGAAAAATTTTTTATATTATGGTCACTATTCACTAGGTGCCCGTCTTCGTGAACATTTTTTACTCTGTCAGGTCTATTAGTTAATATTAGGTCTAGAAGGGCCTTTCCTCTAGTCGGTTCCTGCACCATTTGGCAAAGGTAATTATCATTAGTTATTGACAAAAACCTGTTTCCTTTATGAGAGCTACAAGCTTCAGATTCCCAATTGATGTCTGGATAGTTAAAGTCGCCCATAATAATAACCTCATTCTGATTTGCCGCCCCAATCTATTTGCCTGAGGAGTACATCTTCCATGGGTTCTGTTATATTTGGGGGCCTTATAGCAGACCCCTATTAGTATTATATTGTTATTGTTACCCCCATGTATTTTACCCATAAAGATTCCACATGTTCATTACCTGTACCCATTATCTTCCCCCATGTTGGCTTCAGAAAGGATTTTACATAGAGACAGACACCCCCCCTTTCCCGGGCTTTTCGATCCTTTCTAAATAGACTGTAACCCTGCAAGTTAACCGCCCAGTCGTAGCTCTCGTCCAGCCATGTCTCAGTTATCCCCACTATGTCATATTTTTCTTCAGCTATTAATACTTCTAGTTCATTAATTTTTTTTTTGTTGCTCAAGTTTTTAGCTTGACATGAGGTGTAATTTGTTTCCAACTTGCATACATCCAAAGACTCCATCAGTGCAGTGCTGCCAGTACTCCTGTCTGGGGCCCTCATCAAATTTTTAAAATGGACCCACTAATATAGTGCAAAGAGGTAATGTGTGAAGGGCCCAGGTGCTTCGGCAGTATGGGGTCCTGAAACAATTAATGGAAGCCCAGCATACATCAGCCAGAGTACACCAGTGTATGAGCTTTAGGCTATGTTCACACGGGGTAATTTCGGCGCGCATTTCACATCGTATTTGCGCTCTAATACGAGCAGGATGTGTGCCGAAATTACGGTAATCCACAGTTCTCATAGAGAACTATGGATTACACCTCGTCCCCCCGCTCATACAATACGATCATACTGTACGTGCGGGGAGATAAGTGACATTGCAATTACTTGCGACAAATACGTGTCGAGAGTAATGCATATCAATGGGGCCGGCGGGTTGCCAGCCCCCCCGCATCGCGGGAGTACGCGCGTATCAGCGCAACTCCCGAACACCCGGCGTAATTGCGGGACGTACTGTACGCCCTGCAATTACGCCGTGTGAACATAGCCTTACTGTCTAACAATTTGATTGACAGATCCCATACATGATTTGACATGGATGCAGGTGTTTTTGTTAGGGACAAACCAAGCTGTCAGGATCACTTTTTGCTGTAACAAATGTGTCCTATGTAATTAGATGTAACAATAAAAGAGCATAACTGAGAGGAAGGCTGGCAAGGGAAATGCTTCAGTTGTTGAGTGCCATGGGGGTCACCAACAAGCCTTACGCAGGATATATAGATACAGTACTATGGTACCTAATGGAAAATTTGCCCTGGATGAAAAAGAAGAACTAGCTACAATCGTACAACATCTGGGTATGGTGCCAGCAAAACAACTCTGTTTAGATGGAACTGGTTTTCAGTTAAAGAAATTGCAAAAACCCTGAGGCTATGTTCACATGGCTAAAAATGGGACGTATCTCGCCCCGTATTTTGCGCCGTACTGCGCTCAATATGGGGCGAGATACGTCCCAGTCAGTACGGTAATCCACAGTTCTCATAGAGAACTATGGATTACGTCTCCTCTCCCCGCTCGCACAATACGGCGAGCGGGGAGAGAAGTGACATGTCAATTATTCACAGCATATACGCGCCGAGAATAATGAATGTCTATGGCCCTGCCCCGCTCCCACCCCGCCCTGTACACACGGCGTAATTGCGGGGCGAACATAGCCTTAGGGCCCGTCCCCATGGCAAGATTTTCGGTTGGATTTACAGACAGTTTTTGGATTTGAAAGCCAACTGTAAACCGACTGTCAACCTTTTCCCCAAAAGATTTTAAAAATTTAAAATTTCCTTGCACCCCGTCCACACTGCACAATTTTTTTGCTGGATTTTTTTTTAAACACCCCCCGGGCTTCCCTTTAAAAATTTGGGGAAATTTTTTCTTTCCCTTCCCCCAAGGGGTTTTCCCGGGCCCGGGAAGATGTAAATTGCAGGGGTTGGGGTGACCCGGGGAATCATAAACTGCGGGAAAAGAAACCCCCCCAAAAAACCCAAAGGAAACACGTCAAAAAAACCATTTGGACGGGGTCTTTGGGCTTTAAAATTTTTTTGGCCATAATATTTAAAACTGCCCCCCAAAACACCATGGAAAATTAGAATAAAATTTTTGGGGCCCAATCAGCCTCCTTATTATAACCCTGAAAAAAAATTTTTTCCCCTGGAGGGTGTCAGAAATGTTAAACACATTTTTTCCCCCCTTTTCGGGTAAAATGAATGATATATCCAGATGGAGTGGATGGCATTTTTAGACTATATTTTTTAATTAACTTCAATGTTTAAAAAACACAGTGCATGCAAAATTTCTTAAAAAATTTTAAAAATTTAAAATGAAAATTGATGCTTTTGTTAAAGGCGGGAAAAGGGAAAAATTTGTAGGGGGGGAAGGGGTCCCCCGAAATTTAAAACCCCAAAAAAAGCCTCATACCCCCCTATGACTTTTAAATTTCAGTTTACAGCCATGACCCCAAAAGATTGGGGAAGGGGGTTTTTATTCCCCATCAAAGGCAAAAATTCCCTTAAAAAGTACTAATTTTAGGACCCTTTTTTCCTTCCTGTGCATAAACCTAAAGTTTTTCCAATAAGGTTTTTTTAGCACATTGTACCAGTGGGTGATTGGGTGCTAAGAATAAAGGCTCACAGCATAAGAACATCCAAGGCTGAGGCTTTCTTTTTTTTTCAGCACTGCTGTGTGAATTTAAAAATTAACGATCCCAAAAAAAATATGAGGCTTTACCCAAACCCAAAAACTAAAATTGGCCCCACCGACAGGGGGGGCCCCTGTATTCTACAAATGGGTTACCTTTGCCCCAAAAAACCCGCCCCAAAACCTTTCATACTTAATTAAAATTTTCTATATATTTCCAAAAAGTCCCTAACTCCGTTTTCCTTAACTTTATATGCTCAAAGAAGCTGACAATAATGAATCTGAAATGGGGCCATGCTGGGTAAAAAAAACCCAAAAAGTTCTGTCCCTCACTGCTGCTGCTCTGCAGCTCCCTGAGATCCGCTCCTCTTCACTTCGGAGTTCTTGTCCTGAATCACAGGTGAGGGTTGAGCTCCAATGTAAGTGAATGGAGTGTGAGGCTCTTCTCTGTGTTGGCTTGAGAACCCTGAAGTGAAAAGGAGTGGATCCCTGGGAGATCTGGAGCAGCAGCAGTGGAGGGACAGGAAGGTAAGTTTACATTTTTTTACCCAGTATTGCCCCATTTATGGGCCGTTCACACGTCTTATTTCAGGGACGGATTGCAGCCTGTAATTTGCGCTGTACTGTGCTGCAATACGGCTGCAATCAGTCCCAGCCATTACGGTAATCCACAGTTCTCATAGAGAACTATGGATTCCGTCTCTCCGTCCTGCTCGGTGAATCCGTACTTGGGGAGCAAGTTACATGCACATTATCCCGGCGGGATACGCGCCGTGGATAATGCATGTCTATGGGGCTGCGCCCCCGCCCTTATTCAAGCCGTAATTGCGGGCGAAATCCGTCCCGCAATTACGGGTTGAATAAGCCGCGTGAACCGGCCCTTAGATTAATTTTTTCCGCCAGAAAACCCCATTAATAATAAGCATATGAATTCATGGTTTACCCATTAAGTTGCACTATGAATAATTGTGGTAAGACCTGGCTAAATTTCATACTCCCCTCTACCATCATATGTCAGTCTCCAGCTATGATACAACACCTAAACAAAGCTAATCTTGATAATTTATGCATTAAGATACTGTGGCATGAAAGTGATCTCAACTTTTTGAATGCTTTTCAATGGCTTTTGTTATGTCCTGAGATAAGATAACTCGTGATCCATCCGTGCATTAACAGAAACAAGAAAATTGCAACAAGACAGTGTCCAAAATAGGGAAGGTTTGTCGAGTGGCTTTAAAGGTGAGCACCAATAAGGCCACACTCTGTGGAATGGACGCTGCTGCTCTCCTCCTCCAGGCCTCCCTGCACTGCATCCTGCCCAACACTGCCCTCCTCCTACTGGGACCTATAAGTGCAGCATAGCCCATGCGAGGACTCCCAGCCTCTTAAGAGGTCAGTGCATGCACATGGTCTTCTTCTTTGGCAATTGTCTTGTTGTCACCGGCTAATTTAGGATCCTGTGATTGTGCAAAGGTGTTCCAAATTGCCCCAGCTTGTTACCTGACCACATCTGCCTGTTCTCCGTCTGTCCTAACCTTTAGACCAGGGGTCCCCAACTCCAGTCCTCAGGGCCCACCAACAGGTCACGTTTTCAGGATTTCCTTAGCATTGCTGCACAAGTGTTATAATTACTGTCAGTGCATTCTGTGGGAGATCGAAAAAACCTGTTAGTGGTTTTTGAGGACTGGGGTTTTGGGGAAAAACCCCGCTTTAGACTATCTACTGGACTGATAGAATACCACCTGTCGTGACATTGGTCTGAGTGACCTCTCTTCATGTGTTTGGTACTCTGCTTTGAAATTTTCTACCATCATCTGTTGCTATTGAAAGACCTTTAGTAAAGTCCAGATCATTGCATGGCTAGATTCCCACGCCTGCAGAAAAATACACAGTGTAACCAACACCCTCCGATTTGCACTTGGTATTTACATTTTTCTGTTTCCTTTTTAGAACTGGACCCCCCATCCACCTGGGCCCTTTTTCCCTGAACATATGCACATATGTTTTTTTTTTATACAACATGAATATAGAATCTGCATAGGTAAAAATGTGTGCTACAGTTCATGGTGTGAACAGTGGTGCATATTCCCATTGAAAACATTTTTGGGCCCTTTTTTGCTTTTTTTGTGCTCCACACCACTATTTTGCCCAAAAAATGGAAGAGTAGAAAACGGGCCCAGGTTTTTAAAACTTTCCTTGTTCCCCCACAATCATCAAGTTCATAGCAAAAATCAAGCACCCCTTCCATTTTTATAGAGCACTATATGAAATGAAAGGGGCGCATTGATTGTTTTCATAGCTGTATTGTTCCATAGGCAACAAAGAAAGCTTAAATCTAACAGTTTTTTAAAATTTGGCCATGGTTAACCGAGCCAGGATACATAAACCCGTAGGGAAAAGGGGGAAAAAACCCAGGGAATCCCTACCCCCCGCTCCCATTTCAACAAAACAATATACATTGCAATCCACAGAATCCCTTCATGACAACGTTACATAATGTGAATGGAACACATTTTTCCTTCTGTTAATGGCCGCTGTTTTTGACAATCTGTCTGTTATACAATAATGAGAAAGATGACTGATATAAATTGTATTCTGTTAAATGATTTAGTTGCCCCTGAACCGGGCTTAATTTAGTTGACTTCTCTCCCTTTTTATTTGGTTCAGGCAAAAGTAGCATACTGCATAGACCTGATACAATGGCAGTCCCCATGGATGATTTTTTTTTTCCCAAGAAATTATGCATAACTGTATTATCCAGTACGTGCATGTGGGTATGTATCCACAAGCTTTGGGTATCGTATTATGGATCTATACAACACAGATCCCTAAACATAGACAAGTGTATGAAACCTCAAATAGAGATGTTCTTATAAGGGTATGTTCACACGGCGTGCTGGACCCATTTTTGGATCTGTTTTGGATCTGAAAAATGCATCAAAAGCGCTGTGTAAATCGCATCCAACATGCACCAACACGCCAGGTTGTAGTTTGGAAGCGTTATTTTTGGCTCAGCAGATCGGCACCCTATAGGTTTTAAATAGGGCGTTCTATGGCTTCAAATGGAGAGTTCAAGAAAGGACATGACATTCTTTGAACAGAATTCCGAAAGAGAATCAGAAAGACGCAGGTAAACACACATTGGCGATCACTCATCTGAACACTGATGTGTGTTTTACATTGTAAGCAAAATAAAATCATATTGTTAGGCGCGTGTTTGGGTCCATTTAGGGTACGAAACATGGATCCAAATACGCATCTATAAAAGGATCCAAAACAGATCCAACACACTGTGTGAACATACCCTAGGGCTATGTTCACACGGCTTAAATTGGGGCGCATTTCGCGGCGTACTGCGCTCTAATAGGAGCGAAATGCGCCCCAGTCATTAAGGTAATCCACAGCTCTAATAGAGAACTATGGATTACGCCTCCTCTCCCCGTTCGTACAATATGATCGTTTTGTACGCGCGAGGAGATAAATGACATGTCAATTATTCACGGTGATTACGCGCCACGAGTAATAACAGTCTATGAGGCCGGCGGGCTGTACTGTATGCCCCGCAATTACTCCGTGTGAACATCCTATCAGAATGTTTCCTGTGATTACAATGTGTGATCGGCAAGGGCTCCTTCCACTCCTGGGACCACCCACCAGTCAGCAGGACTAGGTGGCAGAGGTGCTCACAAGAGTACTAGACGCCTGTAAGAAGGCAGAGTAATAACTTACATAGTACTAACCAGATGTGTTCCCTTTGTTCTGTGTGCTGCACATTTTGGTGGTAGACAAGCACTGAGCCCCACTGTTAGGTAGGAATTGAGACACTTTCTGTCCTTCTGCCATTGCAAAGCTTGAAACCAGGGTCAAAAGGGAAAAAAATTAGGAAGCTTTAGGGCAGCAGAGATGTCTAGAAAAGAGATGGTAGAGCTGGAAGCAGGCTCTGACTAGCCCATATCAGACCAGGGAAACCCCTGGTGGGCCCCAGGGCAATTCGGGGCCCTGAGAATAGCAGGTCTGTGGATGCTTTTCAGGTAGAAGAGCAGAGAAAGAGGCAGAATGTTAGAATCATGTGCACTCATGTACTATAGCTTTTGAATGGGCCCCAAAAATCCACTTCACTGGTGGTCCCGAGACACCCCACTCCGGCGCTGGCTAGAAGAGTTATTCACTTATGTAGTGCTGGACAGGGATCATTTATATGGTTTGCCGTCCCCAATGGGGCTGCAACCTAAATTCCAGGGGTTCTCCAACTTGTTTTTTATTTTTTATATAGAATACTGCCGTTTTTTAGAAGTAAAAAAAATTCTTATACTCACCTCTCCTTTCACCTGAGATCCAGTGATGCGCTGTGCTCACTGTTCTTTTGTTGTCTTCCAGTCTTCTTTACCACAAAATGTCACCACTGCAGCTGCTTCGGTTGTTATGTGCCATTCGCTGGCATTGTGCTCCAAACGGTGATGTCAGCCAATAGCACGCCACCACTCCAGCCAATCAGCAGTTGCAGTGTTGAGGTTGAAGATGCCTTCCTGGATCTCAGGGAGAGGAGAGGTAAGTATAAATTTGTTTTACTTTTTAAAGCAGAAGTATATTATTAAAAAATTGTAAAAATTGTTGGAGAACCCCTTTAAATTATCTGTATGCTTTTGGAGTGTGGGACGAAGCTAGAGTACCTACAGGAAATCCATGTAAGCACAGTAAGACCCTCTGCAGATGTTATCATTGGTCAGATCTGAGATCAGTAATTCAACGCTGCAGGGTAATGATGCTAACCACTGAGCCACCATGTTGCCATGATAAAAAGTTTGAGAGATACAGATGACATAGGAATAAGAATAGAAGTGGGACGGCCAGCACCCCTTCTTCATTAACAGTTGGGAATAAGGATGTTTTACATGTGCATTAGTGGTTGCAGGGAGCACTCATAACTCACCTTTAATTGCTTTATGAACTTGGACTTGCTATTGTTTCAATACAGCGCAGCAACTAGCAGTAAATTGCACGTGCTAGCCATGGCCACTGATGCACATGCTTGTTTGTGTGTAGCCTGTTTATTTGTGGATGAATCCACACCAATGGTTCTATGAATTTGGGATACACCGGGAGAACTCATGCGACCATCGTATGGACATGGTTTTGTGCACATACAGCTGCTGTAGGATGTCAACCCAGTCCTAAAGTCTGCTAAAGTGTGCTGAGCTTAAGGGCCGGTTCACACAGCGTATTCAAGCCGTAATTGCGGGATGGAGTCCGCCCGCAATACGGCTTGAATAAAGAGGTGGGGGCGCTGCCCGCCGGCCCCATAGACTTTCATTATCCCCGGCGGCGTATTCCGCCGGGAAAAAGTACTCATTTTGTTAAAGGTAGGAGAGACGGAATCCACAGTCCTCTATGAGAATTGTGGATTACCGTAATGGCTGGGATGGCTTGCAGCCGTATTGCAGCGCACTACAGCAAGCGATACGGCTGCAATCCATGCCCAAAATAAGCCGAGTGAACGGCCCTTAAAGGTATAGTAACCTGTGTGTGTGACTCTGGTATTGACCCCCTCTCCTGGGTGTGTTCTTAGGGTTGGTTAACATTAAAGGGGTTTTATCACTACAAAAATTAGCTTTCAGCATAAAGGGACAGGTAATTGAAGACATTTTCTAAATACGTTGGTCAATAGATTTTACTTTAGTCACAAAGTAACATAGATTTTGAGTGAACACAAATTTCCATGGGTTACCTGACCATAGCTCTGTTATCTGATTGGAGGAGAGCACAGATATTAGGGAATGCCATCACCATGAACTGAAGGAGCTCACTTCCTCAGTCAAGAGCAAATTAATTATCTCTAACAAGATTAGAGATAAGGAACTGTTTTCAGTCCTCACAGTACATAGTTTACTGAAGACATAACATCTCCTGCACGTCTCAGTGCCACAGCTCGGCTAGTTACAGAGAAGAAAAATATGCTAATCACTGCTATAGAACCAACCACATCCTGAGGAAACAGAGTGAGTGTAAAACTGCTTGTGAAACACTCGAGTGAGAAAACCCCTTTAACAACCATCAAAGTTAAATTATCTTAATTTAACCTCTATGCTGCTGATTGTTTTGGACAATATTTACTGTGTAAGTTCACCTGAGTCGTAAGAAACCTGTGGTTGCTTGTTTTTTTCTTTAGAAATTCTGCAACTTCTATATGAAAAAGGATTTTAAATCATTATTCACGAAATTATAATCCTGTTAAAAAAAAACTTTTACTAAAATATCTAAAATTATACTCAGACCCTTAAATTACCACTACATACCCAAATGATACAGATATGTGTCTATCCTCATGGGGTAGTCGCCCCCATAAGGACGGCTCCGCTTTTTTTGACAATTAAAAATCCTATATAGTGTATAAACACCTTAAATCCCCGGGTATCCCGACGCGTTCCCCCCTACAGTTTTAGGGTTTAAGGGGGGTTCAAAAAACTCTCGTGTGGAAAAAGAGTACGCATATAAAACGCATATACAACCGTCTTGAATACGATAACCCCCTATTTAAATTCAAAAGGGGACTGATACTTAGCTTAGTGCTGTAGGTATAAACTGATATCCCCCCAGCTCCTTTGGGATGTGGACCCCGGAAAAAAAAAAAGGGTACAGAGCAAAACGTCTTGCTTCCCCTTTAAATGCCTCCAATGGCCCCTCAAATGTATAACAGATAAGCCCCTAACATTTCCGAATTGGTATATTCTACTTTATACCTATTGCCGGGTTCCTTTAAAAGTTGGTTTACCCGGCGTTCCGGATATTAGACTGCGCATGTCCGGAAGAGAAAAGCATTCTTTCCGGTTAATCTGCCGGGAGACTATCTGCGCATGTCCGAGAACCAGCCAGAACATGCGGCGCCCGGCGTTCTAAAAACTTCACTGCGCATGTCTGGAAAGAAGATACATGTCACTTCCGGGTAGCGCTGCCGGGATCGTCACTGTACATATGTGTATATGTGTATACATATGTATCAGCACCATATTATAATTTTTTCATTATATTCATTGATTACCTACAGTCTGATAATTCAAGTCAGCTGAGGACAGTGAACGTTGTACCCCGAAATTTTTGGCCCTGTATTAAGCCCTTATTAACCTATACATGTCGGTTGTATGGTAATTGTTCTGGTAAATTTTGAGAACTAAGGCGAGACGTCCCGTCACAAAAGCTTGCTATCAATGTACATGTGAGTATATGGGGTGGCGTCGGGAACGAGTGCACTCGCCATGGGTTATCTGTGCTGCCGTTGTGGCGTGTATTTGGTCAGGCACGTATTTTGAGCTCCAGCGCAGAGGTCGAGCTGTGCTTTTAACATGTACAGTGACGATCCCGGCAGCGCTACCCGGAAGTGACATGTATCTTCTTTCCAGACATGCGCAGTGAAGTTTTTAGAACGCCGGGCGCCGCATGGTCTGGGCTGGTTCTCAGACATGCGCAGTGTCATTCCCGGCGGCACTAACCGGAAATGACATGCTTTTCTCTTCCGGACATGCGCAGTCTAATATCCGGAACGCCGGGTAAACCAACCTTTAAAGGAACCCGGCAATAGGTATAAAGTAGAATATACCAATTCGGAAATGTTAGGGGCTTATCTGTTATACATTTGAGGGGCCATTGGAGGCATTTAAGGGAAGCAGAGACGATTTGCTCTGTATCCCTCTTATCCTGGGTGCCAGCATACCAAAGGAGCTGCGGGGAGTATCATTCTTATACCTGACAGCATCTAAGCTAAGTATCAGTCTCCCTATTGAATTTAAATAGGAGGTATCTGTATTCAAGACAGGTTGTATATGCGTTGTATATAGCGTACTCTTTTTCCACAGCGAGAGTTTTTTGAATCCCCTGATGAACCCTAAAATTGTACGGGGGAAACGCGTCGGGATAGCTGGGATTTAAGGTTTTTTTATACACGTATATAGTGATATTATCTATTCCATAAAAGCGGGCCCGCCCTTTTGTATCGGGGGGGACTGCTCCACTGACGGGAATATTTACAATAGTTTGGTTATCATTTGGAAATTTGTGGAAAATTTATGGGGGTTTCTAAAATTGAAAATTTTTTAGATTTTTTTATTAAAAGTTTTTTTTTTTAACAGGGATTATAATTTGCAGTGATATATTGTTTTTTTTCTTTAACCCCATTTCCCAAATAAAGGCGTTTTTTAAACCCCGTTATGGGCCCCCCAAAAAGAAAATCTCCCATTAGGCCCCCTGGCTAAACCCCCTCCCCGACCTACTTAACAACTCACAAGCATGGTTCTTGATGTTCCATGCCTCCAGGCTCCCACACAGCAAGTCATATAACAACTTCATGTGGTCAGTCAGCTATCCTGTGCCTCGAAAAAGGCAATGCGGGAAACCCTATAATTTTTAAAAATGGGGTCGGGGTTCGGGGGGTCACGGGATTGGGCGGGACTGACCCCCAATGAAGTTGTTATATGACTGCGTGTTTTCTGAGTCATTTTAACCTCCCCAATCATGGGGGTCACCCATCCTGTGCCCCCGGGCCCCACACACCCAACTTATATAAACAACTTTTTAGTCATCCTGACCCGTGTCAGGTCCGCAGGGGGTCTTTTAAAAATAATAAAATTAACTGCAATGGGGGCCCTTTTCTAATTAAAAAGGGGAGGGGCCCTTGGGGGGTCTTTTGACGGGGGCGGATTTTGGCTGACCACATAAGTTTTTATATGATTTACCCCATGTCACTGCCCACCTTTAGACCCCTGTGAAACCTCTCTTCACGGGACACGTATGACTCTGGCGGCTCCTGCCATGAGACTGCCTGAGAGAGGGGCCCGGGAAATAAAATTCCCCCGGGAACCCCCCTGTTTTGGGCCCCTTTAAACTACATTTTCTTGGGGGCCCGTCAGCGGGACGGGGAAAAAGGACTGAGGGCCCCACTGGGACGTCCCTTGTTTTCCCACTTCCCCCGTGCCTTCTTTTACTCTTTCCCAGCACCCAGGCGGGGCAGTAAAGGGTAAACCCGGGGCCCAGGCCACAGTGTTTGCTCCAAACCCCTTTTAACCCCACTGGACAGGGGGGCCCAGCTACCCAGAGGGGCCCTCTGTGATCAGGGGGGCCCCCGGGCACCCGCCTACGGGCAACAAGGGAAAAAGACAGCTCGTGTCAAACAGAGACTTTGGGCCACATGTATAAACCCTGTTTAGGTCTAAAACTCACTGTTTTGCCCAAAATTGTTACTAGGGCAAAGAGTGAGTTTTGGGCCCAAAAAACATTTTCCCATACTGGGCCCCTTTCTTTTTGCATCAGAAAAGCCCCTTTTTGAACCTTTTTTTCGTTATTAGAGGGGGTTTTATCCCAAATTAAGGGGAAAATCCTTGGAAAACCTTTTTAAAAAGCAACGGGCTGTTCATGCAGCTCTTTAATTTTGAATCGGTTTTTCATTAAACTTTTCTTTACATTCCATAGCATCTTTTAATTGCTTTCTTTTTTCCCAAAATGGCCAGCATAAAATTTTTGGCACTCCCCTCTATTTTTGCATCCCAGTCACGTATCAAACAAGCATTGAGCGCTCGCCAAAAAAAAAAAAGTTTGCCATGGGGCCCTTTTTCTTGACCTGAGTATTTTTTCTTTCTAAAACCCACTGCCCTTTTTTTTGGTTTAAAATTGAAACATCCCAAACATAACTGAAGGCAGGCACACTCCACTCATACATTAATGTATGGAGCTCATTCATTAAGCAGACTGCTGTCCTTGTAAGAATCTCTCTCAATCATCCCGGAGATGAGTAGAAATGAAGAGCTGATTCATTTCTTATCCTTTGTATAAAATTGGTGTGGGGCCCCGGGGAAATTTTTTATAAAGGGAATTTAAAAATGGGGGAAAGTGTTTCCCATGAATAAAAATTAGGGAGGAAAGTGGGTATTTTGGGAAAATGTATGCCACAAAAAAAACCCTTTTTGTAAAACCCCCTGCTTGTTTAAGGGTCATAAAACCATTATTTCAAAAACATGGGGAAAAAAACAGGGAAACTATGGGGTGTGTTTTTTAGTTTTCTTCTCAACCCCAAGCCCTAGAGGCGAAATTTAAAAAACCCCCGGGGGATTCGGTGAAAAATCCCCTTCCCCCCCCAAAATCTTAAAATATACAGTGGTGGCCAAAAGTATTGGAAACCCATGAAATTTTCTTTTAGTTTAATACTCAGTTTTTTCCCGGGAAAATGATTTGCAATAAAAAAATTTTCTTTGGTTTTTAATATTTTTTTTTTTATTTTGCTTGAAAAAGGAAAAAACCCAAAAAAAGGGAATGAGCCCAAAAATAAAATTCATTGATCATTTCACACAAAACCCCCAAAAATGGGGGGGGACAAAAGTTTTTGGCCCCCCTCAGCCCTAATATTTGGGTTAGCAAAACCCTTTTTAGCCAAAATAACGGAACAACCGTTCCGGTAACCACAATAAAGTTTCTTACAATGCTCTTTTAAATTTTTAGCCCATTCTTTTTTGGCCCAAAACTCCCTCCAGGCCCCTAAAGTTTTTGAAAAGGGGGCCGCCCCAAAAGGGGGCCCTTTTTGGGGGAGATCCCCCAAACAGGGGGTTCCTAGGGGTTTTCAGGTCGGGTTTTTCATTGCGGCCATTTAGAAGTACCAAATTGTTTTTCCTCAAACCTTTTTTTTAGTGCTTTTTTGAAGTGTGTTTTTAGGTCATTGTCCTGGGGAAAAGCCCCATGACCTTGAGGGAAAAACCCAGTTTTTCCTCACCTGGGGCCCTACAAAATGCTCCCAAAATTTTTGGTAGCCTTCAACTTCATAATGCCTTCCCACGGGCCCAAGCAGCCCCAGGTCCCAGAGGCAGCAAAGAACCCCAAAAACAAAAAGGGAACCTCCCCCATGTTTGACTTAGGGACCGTGTTTTTTTCTTTAAATTTCCCCCAAACTCTTTTTTTTTTTTATGTAACTCTATTTTGATCTTTTCCCCCTAAAAAGTTTCTACTTTTGTCCCCCTTCTGCCCAAGAAAACCCATTTTAAAAAAAACTTTTAAAAGGTTTTTCTCGGGGAAAGTTTGGGGGGCAAATTTCCGCCCTTGGTTTTTTTTATGTCTGGGGGTAAAAAGGGGGGTCTTCCGGGGTTATCCTACAATACGGCCCCCCTTTTCCCTTCAGACGCCGATGGAAAAAGGTACGGGGTTGACACTTTGTATTTTTGGGACTGCGGGGCAGCTTGAACTTTTTTGGAGGGTTAGTCGGGGTTTTTCTTTATCCACCATCCGCACAATCTTTGCTTTTGAAATCTCTCGTAAATTTTTTTTTTTTGCGAAACATCTAGGGAGGAAAACCCAACATTTGCCATAGGGAGGTTGCCACAGTGCCTGGGGGGGTTAGCCACAGTCCCAATGGGCTTTAAATCTAGGGAGGTTACCACAGTGCCAAAGGGAGGTTAGCCACGGGTCCCAAATGGGTTTTTACTTTCTAGGGGGTTAGCCACGTCCCAAAATGGGCTTTACACTTCGGGATGACACTGCACACGGTAGACACAGGAACATTCAGGTTTTTGGGAGAGGGAAACTTGTAGCCTTGAGATTGCTCATGTTTCCTACAATTTTGGGGTTCAAGTCCTCAGACAGTTTTTTTGGGGTTTTTTTTCTTTCTCCAAGAAAAATGTGGTCACAAAAAGGACACAGGGGCAGAGGTTTTTTTCAAAATTTTTTCCATGTCCCAAAGGGTTTCAAGTGGAAATTTTGTTATTGCCAAGGCCTGTTAGGGGCCCTTCACAAAACTTTTTCGCCGCGGTTGGAGCCGTACTGCCGCCGGATTTGCGCTCCAATTTTCGCAGTAAATTTCGGTAAACCAGTTTCATAGAGAACAGTGGATTCCGTCGGGTTCCCCCCCTGCTCCCGGCCCAAAAACCGCCGGGGGGGGGAGAAAGTGCAAAGCACATTATTCCCGGTGCAATATGCGGGCCCGGGGGTAATGAAAAGGGCTATGGGGCCGGCGGGGACCCCCGCCCTTATTCAAGCCCGGGTTTTCGAGCGCAATCCCGGGTCGCAAAAATTTCAGCTTGAATAACCATGTGAACACGGGCCTTTTGGTGCCACAGGGAAGTTACAGGGGGTGTTAAATTTTCCCCAAAAATTTGAAAAAGGGATCAAAATGATTTTCCCAAAAAGTTTCCCAAAACTTTTTGTCCCCCCCCTTTTTTAAAGTTTGGGGTGGAATTTTATCCCAAATTTTGGGTTTATGACAATTCTTTTTTTTGGGTTTTTCCCTTTTAAGACATATTTTAAAAGAAAAAATAATACCAAAGAATTTGTTTATTTTTAATCATTTTCAAAGAAAATGAGTATTATCTGACAGGAAATTTCAGGGGGAATACTTTTGGCCACCAAATGGGAGGGTTTTAAAAAGGTTTACTTTTATGACGGTTAACACCCGCTAATAAAAAGGACAGTGACTTTTTTGGGAAAAAGGGAAAAAAATGGCAGTGGTGTTACTACCACTGTAGTGGCTGCTACCGGGGGCTTATCTACTTCCTATCTACCTATGGCCAATTTTACCCACCCACTTGTAAACCTACCTTTCATACTTAGGGCCCCAACTACTGCCTTCTAAGTTTTAAAAACCATGACGTGGCCCCCAATGCCGGGCCACGGGCGCGTTTGTGCTCTGCCTCCTCTGGCCCCTGTGTTCTCATCTCTCAATGCTCCTGCTTTGCTGCGGTCCTCTGCTCTGTGCTGGTGCGCCTATACCCTGTACCAGGGCAAGCACACTGGCTCTGTGACATTTAAAAGGCCAGTGGGTCGGTGATTGGGTAATCACATTGCGCTGAATCAATACCATGTTTCCTCTTCCTGCGTAATCTGCCAGTCTATCGGTGCAATTTTGAGGGCTGCATTGTTGTTCCTTGTGCTTTTTTCAGTAAAAAACTGATTTCCCGCTCTTTAAATATTGACTATGTTGCCTGTTCCCCGACCTTCCCCGCCCCGTCCCCCGCCCGCTGAATTTTTTTACCTGCTGCAACCCCGGGGTGGCCCCCAAAACACAAGTCACGTAAAGGGTGGCCAAACCCGGGAGTCTTTCCCGCTGCAAAGGGCCCTTTCTCTGGTGAAGGGGGAGGAGGTTTTTTTTTTTTTAAAAAGGACTCTGCTCCCCCGATGTGGCTTATCCCACCACTTGCAGTGGTCCAGTGGATTCACCTCTTAATACCTGTGGGGCAATACCCAAATAGGGCCAAAAATACCTAACCCATGACCCAAACTAAACCCGGTGCCTTACTTTTTTTTTTACCTACCTATCTACCTGTAGCATACCAGGGTTTAAATTGGGGCCTATTTTTCCTAGTACTTGGGGCTTGACTGCTGCCTACCTACCTGGGGACTATATACTGCTTACCTTCCTGGGGCCTTACTACTGCCTACCTACATACCTGGGGCCAATCTAACTGCCTACCTACATGGGACCTATCTACTACCTAACTATCTGGGTCCTACCAACCTACCTACCTAAGATCTATCAACCTACCCAGGGCCTAACAAAGTGCAACTGCGAATTGTACATTGTGGTGGTGTGCTCCTGGCCCTTTTTATACTACTATAGGTTAAGTATTCAGTATTTACCTTTATTATCTATATGATATTCTATCCTATAAATAATAATAAATATAATAAATATATTTTTATTAATTTTGGGTCTTGTGAGCTGCTTGTTCTTGTCTCATTGGGTGTATATGTTTTTGTGCTATAATTGTGTATTTTAATGTATACAATTAAAACATTTCATTTTTTAAGGGTTTTTTTTGCAGTTAAGTATAGTGTTCTAACACATGCAGTAATTTGTGGTTTTCAGCCCCTTTATATAAATTTGTAGGTTTGACATAAGTTATTAGGTGGATGCACTAATGAACTATAGTCAAACTAAAGTCTAGTTTTACTTACATAAAGCCCTGCAGGTGAATCCCCTCTATGGTCTGGATGCTCTGCTGTCATGGCTTTAATAAGGTGTTACATAGCAGAGGGACAGTTGGGCATCTTCAGACACCAGGGTCAGGGGCATAGCTATAGGGCAGGGATGCACAACAATTTCTGGTCCAAGGGCTGCATTGTCATATTGTACCTCTCCCAGCAGCCGGAGTAAATCTTAGAGGGCTGTTTCCCGCCTGAGACCCTTATGGCACTTCAATTGTAGATACCAATAAAGGCTGCGAAGTCTTGGGTCCAGAAAGAGGATATGAGGCGCCTATTTGCATTTTTGTTTTTGGGGATTACAAAGTGATTGTTTCACATCTATAACTACAGAGAACACAAATATATAGCCTCTTCTCCAACTCATCTCCTCTTCTCTGGAGTCTGGAACCTAACAGACATTTTTACGGTAGATCTAATGGATCTGCCCTAATTGTGTCAGAAACAAAGAATCCTTTAAGAAAGAAATCCAGAAATAATACAGAAACAGTTTTTACTAGGTTCCTTAACATAACAAATAGATCGCACAATACACAATACCCACCATAAGGCCTTGCTCACACAATGGATTTTAAAGAGGATTTTACCAGGATTCTGCATTGATTTCCTTGTCAAAATCCTCACACAAACCGTTGGCCATTTATTTGAACGACTGGTCCACATTGTAGTTCACACAGTAACATACAGCATAGATTTTCCACAACACATGGGAAAAAAAATAATGAACATGGTCAATCTTTTGAGTGGATCATTATCGAATACTGCTTGCTGGAGGTGTTGGGTTAAGGGCAAAAACAACTCTGTACATGAAAATCATTGACAAAAATACCGTTCCAGCCATACGGTGCCAGCGATACAGTGCCAACCATAACAGAAAGTAATAAAAACGCCTTAAAAAATTCTCTCTCATTCTTCTGGCATTTGGCAAATATAAATAATTTTGGTTCCTAAATGACCTAAAACAGGGAAGGTTTATTCTGATGTGATGTCAGATAGTGAGAAAAACATGCATATGTGTCTTTTTATAATAGTGTATGTAAACTTCTGGATTCAACTGTATGTGTAAAATTCCCAATGACTCTAAACAATTTCGCACATTAAATTCCCCTCCTCTTCCCAAGCGCTGAGCAGAATTCAGAAACATTGCTTGCCACGTGTACTCCACTGTGATCCCAGTTCACCAGAATAAGGAAGGTGTTCCTTAGGTCAACCCAGACTTCCAGGATGACGACCAATTTATAAACGTAATTACCCATTCCTGTGTATTCAGTGTATAATGAGCAGTTTGTTGTTTCCTGTGTATATATTTTTGTTCATTATTTCCCTAGGTTTCTGATTTACATGACTCATGGAATATATCACATGTTAGCTTTCCATTTCTTTTTATAGAAAAGATCCGGTATCAGGACAGAGAATTCAGCTTTTATTTTGAAAAGGGAGGGGGGATTTATATAATGAATGTTGAAATCCCTTTAGCATGAGAGGTACAGCTTTTGTGGTCATTACTTCAGCAATATCTTGCCTCTCCAGACATGACACTTTAAAATCACTCTCTCCTGAGAGAGCAAAAAATTGGCCTCTGGTGAGCCAATTATTGTCAGTAATGTCAGTAAGATGTGCCATTAGCCCGCATACATAGTCAAAGTGGACAGAAAATAATCTCTATGCAGGTAATGGGAAGTATGCTATATGGGTGTAAATTGTTATGTCGAGATTCAATATGGGTGTAAAAGCTTTTTCCTATCATAGGAGACTATAGATAGACAGATTTTAGGTAACAGGTAATTACGCCCATATGCCTTCTTTACCTGATCAGAGACGGAGCTATAGGGAATGCAGAGGTAGCATTTGCACCCTGGCCCTAATGTCTGAGGTGGCCATATTGCTTGATACTAGCGTTAAAAATCATACATAGTAGGCCTGGGTCACATCTCTGTCAAAGATTCCTTAAAAAATGACAGACAAAATAATACTGCATGCTGTGCTATATTTATCTTCAAAACAGTGGACGCCAAAATAGAAACCTGACGGACTTTGTTGTAGTCATTGAGGTCCTTTGGGTCCATCACGGTTTCACCTGTGTGATGAAGGCTCCTAACAAAACCTATAATGCACATGTGAACCTACCCTTGGTGTGGGCACCTGTTACAGATATTGGACAAGGTTCTTGAAGCGTCAACTTATACCCCTGCATGAGACAAAAAGACCATCTAGAAAGTAACCAGATTATTTCTGATTATAAGAATATTGCTTGCTGTGTCATTTTAGATTTCTATCACTACACCCCATATATGCAAGAGGGGAACAACAGCTGCCCCTTGTGACCCCTCAATCCATATCAATAGTATTAAGCCTAACATAGAACAACCTACACAGTCTCTGGTTCTGCTGCACTATTTGACCCTTAGGGCTTGTCCCCATGGCAAGGGTCATTGGTCCATTTTTCAGACAG
The DNA here is from genome assembly GCA_025379985.1 of Phyllomedusa bahiana. NCBI lineage: Eukaryota > Metazoa > Chordata > Amphibia > Anura > Hylidae > Phyllomedusa > Phyllomedusa bahiana. The sequence goes on along the minus strand of JAODAL010009474.1, from coordinate 33,771 downwards.
TTTACGGTTATAAAAAACCGACATGCAACATTCCCCCATAGACTTCAATAGAAATTCCATGCACGGATTTTCCACTGAACGTTTTTTTACACCGCCGGCATAACGAAAAACTTAGAACATGTTCATTCTTCCACCAGGTTTTCGGGCAGAAGATGAACATGTGGGTGCGAAAGGGGACGGCTTGAATCCGCAAACCGCAGACAAAAGCCATCTCCATGCGTGCCAAAAAATCCAAATACTGGTCGGGAAGTAACGTCTTTGCCGTGTAAACGCACCCTTATTTTATTAATACCCTACTCAGCAGAGAGTCATTTTGATTTCATAGTTTCATCGTACTTTGTTTTCAGACACTTGGAGACATGACGACCAGAGAATCTTATGAATTTTTAATTAAAATTTAAAATGTCTGCTTATAACAGATCAGCAAATATACTAGCAGGAAATGTTCTATTTTAACTTTATTCCAAATTGTATCCAGATTTGCACCATTTTCTTACCAGCAGACTCTGCTTCTAGCTCTTCCCATAGCATCAGATGGAAGAGACCTGAGCCACCATCACTCATCTCCTCCATGCGTCTTAGAAGCGATTATCAAACACGTTTTGTGACAGGCTGAACCTTGTCGCCAGCAGCAGGATGGATTTGTACCTGCAGCTGCTGAATCAGTAGAGGAATTTCTTGCTGTATCTGTCTCATTAGTTCCTTAAATTACCTGATTTCTGCTCAGGCCTGGAGAGATAGACAGGACTCGGTGACTTTTTGACACACACAATTGTTACTGCATGTACAGTCTGCAATGTGAACTTGTGTTGCTTAAGGCTGTAAGATTTTAACTAGTATTGGCTGAAAAATCAGAGTTTGCTTTAATCTGGGTTCATGGAAAATGCATTTCAGGTTTATAACTAGTAAACTGCAAACCATATATAGAGACCTAGAGGTTCTTCCTGTGTTCCTATAATATCAAAGCCCCAGAACTAAAGAGCAATTTCAGGAAACCAAATGGATAATAGCTAAGGAAATCATGACTCCCATAAGGACAACCCTTTTCTGTGTGAAACTGCATTGGCACCTGAATATGCGAGGGGAACAGAGCATCAAGCCACAGCAAATAGTCTGGAGGACTAGGCACTGCCATGTACTACATGGTCCACCATTCATCTGAATCAGCACTGTGTAATATCACTTTTGTCCTGTTTTGGCCACTGCAAGAGAAATTGGCAGGGAACATGAACGAGCTTTGAAGGGACTGGGGAGAAAGATTCTGTGTCTTTTGTACAGATAATCCACTGGTTGTAATGTAATTATCTGAGTAAACATGCAGACGCTCCCTGGATCTCTGCTCAGCCCCTCTCCCCCTCCAGCCATTCGTAAAGGAATGAAAGAAGGCTGCCTGCTGAGCTTATCTTTTCTCCTGAGCAAATAAGAGGGATAAATAAAACGCATATAGCTTGAGCCCAATACAGTTCTCCTCTGTGGATTAGCAAAACAATGTTTGCTCAACTACAGAGATACAGAGACTATCAGGAACGGGCATGGGAGGTGGAGTGAGGACATCACAGAGGAGGTACTTGTTTTTTTAAACACAGAAATACAACGCCTCTTTTTGAAGCCTCAAGAGGAGAGTAACAGTCTGTTAGGTAAGGAACTCACTTCTTGGCAAAACCCCTTAAAGTCTCTAAGGTTTGTACACTACCCAGCCTTCTACTGTGTGCATGCTTGTCAACCATCCATACATTTCTGAACGGTCTGCAAAAATAGGTTATTGTAAGTTCATATTAAATCTAATTAACTTTTTAAAATTGTTGTTGGTTCAGAATAAACTGAAACAGAGGTCGACAACTCTGCTGATCTTGGTGAAGCGTATAGCTATGTTTATTCTCATTACACTAGCTCATGAACATAACAGTAAAAATACCCAAGGTCACATAGGAACCTAAGGTAACCTCTAAGCAACCAAAGGCCCTGCATTAGCTTATGTTAATTTTCATGAGTCCATCATCTGAAGGACACAGTGCTGTGCATGGCTGGATTGCAAGGAGAAAGCTGCCAGTTTCCAAAAAAAACCAATGCTGCCCATCTGCGGTTTTCTACAAATCACCTGGATGAACGGAAAACCCTGCATTCCAGCATAAAAACCTCATCCCATCTGTGAAACATGATGGTGGTGGTATCATGGTTGGGCTTATTTTGCTGCATCTGGGCCTGGATGGCTTGCCAACATTGATGTGACAAGCAATTCTGAATTATACCAGCAAATTCTGAAAGAAAATGTCAGGATATCGGTCCTTGAGCTGAACCTCAAGAAAACGTGAGTCATGCAGCAAGACAACGACCCTAAGCACAGAGGTCATTCTAAAGAATAAAGTTTTGGAATGGCCAAAGTCCTGCTCTTAATGCAATAGAAATGTTGGGGAAGGTGATGAAGCGAGCTGCTCATGGGGAAATCCCCGGATAGCAGAGTTTAAGCTGTTTTATACTGAGGAATAGGCTCAGTTCATAGTAAAGAAAATCTATGACAGTTTTGATAATGGAGATATGTGACTTTAGAGGACTGACGCAGTCAATACCTCTCTACTACTTGGGTCCTATCAGCAGGACTGGGACAAAGTATTCTTGTGCCCTAGGCAAATAAGCCACATAGCGCCCCTTCCAGTGGAAAATTCAGCCCACTCCATGCCTTCTTGTGCCCCCTTCTGCCTGGGATGAAGTGGCTAGACGGTCGCCTACCTTTGCCCATGCATTGTCCCGGGCTAGCCAATCAGTTAGAACCAGACTGGCTTCAAAAATGAATTAGTATCTTCCATGAATATGTATCATGCTGCCACCCAGGGCTGGGACAATGAGTAGGCGAAGGTAGACAACTGTCCGGGGTGACACTTCATCCAAGGCAGTAAAGGGGGCGCAAGGAGGTATGGAGTGGGCTGGATTTTCCATTGGGGGGCGCTATATGTCTTATTTGCCTCGGGTGCCAGAATACCTTGTCCCAGTAATGCGCAACCTTTAATGTCATTGTGTGTGGCCCTCGACTATCTGAATACAGATAAGCTTGCAAGTATGTGGTGAATTCTCACATGTAATTTCCATGTTATTTTAAGAGAATGGATTCAAAAGAGGTAGATGAGATGGAAAGATAGCCATGTATGTGTGTAGCTCTGCCCATTATAGCGTATGAAAGTCGTGAAATTCTAGGCTATTTCTGCAACTCCCATATTCTACATGCATGTGCAGATAGGAGAATGGGACCTATTCTGCTGGTAAGTGGGAATCAAAAGAACCTGCACATGTAGACATTCATGACAAAAACACCCAATATGCCATAAAGGTCTCAGATGGGCATATTTCTTAAAGTTTTCATTGCTGCCCTGGGAGTTTTTCAATCTGACAACAAGGCTCTCTGACCAAAGAAGGTTGTGCTCCCCAGATGTACAGCAATATATAATGCTGGCCTTGTGCAGCATACATACTGAAGATCAAATGCCTGTAGAAACAGGACCTTTTCGCTTTTAAATTAGTTCTTGACTTTTTCTTGAAAGTCTCAGCTATCCATCCTCAGGCAACCTTGACCCTAAGCAAACACTGTGGAAAATAAGGTGACAGAAAACAATCTCTTGGGTAAATTACAATTACAATTTCAATGTTAAGACCCTAACCGGAGACTAAGCAAAGGCCACTGCTGGGTCGCTCCACTGCTCTGTACAACACAAAGGTCTAGAGATCAAGAAAATGAACAAAAAGACACAACCAGGGAATTTACAAAGCCGAGTATTACTGGCACAGATTTCTATTTGTACCAATCTTTGTAATGTAATGCATCATGCTCAGATTATTTATATTTATTTAGTTTTATTTAGGAATAATTTTTGCAGTTTTTAACAATGGGCATCATTTATCAAAACTGTCTAGCAGTAAAAGTGTCTGTGTTGCCCATAGCAACCAATCAGAGCTCAGTTTTCATTTTTGCAGATTAGTTCAAAAAATGAAAGCTGAGCTCTGATTGGTTGCTTTGGGCAGCAAAGACATTTTTAACTATTCGATAAATGAGCCCCAGTCTGCTGCTTGCATCAGGATGCAGATATTTGACAACAGACGCATATATTAAAGGGACTGTCTCATCATAAAGAACCCCTGTCAAAATACGGCCATTGGGCCAGCAGATAACCCCCCACCTCGTGCACCCCTGGCAAGCAGCTGTTTTGACAAGGAAAGCCATGACCAGCAGCTAGACATTTTCCCTACTAGTGGCTGCAGAGGATATATATTATTATGTAACAGTCAATAAGATACATGGTTGCCCATCTGTTGCAAGGAACCTAATTCTGCCAGGACCAGAACGTGCACAGTGTCTCTCCTCCTGACTCCCATAGAAGGATCCCAAGTATTAGACCCTCACTATGATGTCAATACTGAACACGGCTTTGATTCACTTTTATGTCCCTGCTGTCTTCAATGTGGTCTACAGTGTGAGCACAGTTTAGAAAAATTATATTAAGGGGTTGTCTCACTACATTGATTCATCTCACCTCAGTCCTGTTTTCTTGGTTTCACTTTGAATTCAGGGGCATGTTTACTGGCTTCCACTAGGCTATCGTAGAAGCCAGGTCTGTAACTATAGCAACCAGTGCTGACAGCCTATCAGGAGAGAGCAAACAGATCTGTAGCTATAGCGACCTGATGAGCTGCTGCAGCCCATACAAGATGGGATATCTAGGAATAGGTAGGACACTGTTAATGGACACATATTGCAAAGTGACTTGTTTTTGCAAAATCTTTAACATAAAAAGCAATCCTTGTAGTGAGACAATCCCTTTTAAGGGGTCTGGTCTCTTTTTTTTGTTTCAGAAACAGCACCATGTCTCTTGTCCATGGGGTTTTGCAAAAAAAACCCAAAACTCGGCACTCACTGATCTTAGTGAGGGCCGTAATTTATTTGCATTGGATACATGACTTGCATGTCTGTTCACATTTTATCTAATCACAACAAGGCTTGCTTTTAGCAAACTTGCTTAATATATAACATCCAGTAATTTGTATCACAATGGCATGTTGATCATCTTGCTTCATGTCAACTCCAAGCATTTACTTAGCTTTAAGTAGCAATTCAATATGTAACAATGTTGTTTTCACATTGTTAGACTATGTTGACACAGCATTTGTTAAATACATGTTTGGATACGTTTTACATAGAGAGAAAGCAGACCCCAGTATGTATTTAACAATGTTCAAGTGTGATTACATTGATTTCAATGTAAAATATGTATCGTTGTTGAGACGATACATGTTTTACATACGCTTATGCATTGTGTTAAACGGATGCGTTCAATTCTTGACATGTCAATTCTTGATCCGTTTAATGCATTTAAAAGGCAATTAAAACTATAAGGATACATTTTTGCAGTCCAGAAAATGTATCCAAATACATACCACACTTTGTTGAACGATTTTGGATGCATTTTACACAATACGTTTTACGTATTGCAAAAATGTATCCAGGACACCGTGTGAAAACAACCTTTAAGGGCCGTTCACACGGCTTATTTTGGGCACAGATTGCAGCCGTATTGCGCGCTGTACTGCGCTGCAGTACGGCTGGAATCAGTCCCAGCCAGTACGGTAATCCACAGTTCTCATAGAGAACTGTGGATTCCGTCTCTTCTCCCCACCCGGCGAATCCGCCGGGCGGGGAGAAATTGACATGTTCATTATCCCGGCGAGAATCGGTCCCGCAATTACAGCTTGAATAAGCTGTGTGAACCGGCCTTTAGGGTATGTTCACACGGTGTATTGCGGCGTGTATAGGACGCTGGGTATTTTGGAAACACGCGCTGATCAGCACATACTCCCAAAGCCCGGGGGGGGGGCTGGCAGCCCGCCAGCCCCATTGACATGCATTGTTCGCAGCGCATAATCACTGCGAACAATTGACATGTCAATTCTCCCCCTGCGCGTACAATGCTTTCGTATTGTATGCGCGGGGGACAACGCGTAATCCATAGCTCTCTATGAGAGCTATGGATTACCGTAATTGCGGTGCATATTTTGCCGCATATAAAGCGCAATACGCGGTGAAATGCGTGCCCAAATAAAGCGTGTGAACATACCCTTACAGAACTGTCAGCATAATTTCTTCCACAGTAGCCAGGTATGTTTCGAATGCAACAGCTTCCTTCCTCAAGCTGTGGGAGAACCCACAGCTGTTCATGTGTTGATGATAAGTCTATTTATCAGCACCACATGTTATTAGATATAGTGCTACCCGTTTTGGAATATTTTGGTTTCTGGAATTAACAGCCCTGTTACATGAATTGAGATGAGTTGCCATACCCCACCAGCCATTGATAGGACTTTCTGCAATACCCTATTTTTAAATTACAGAAAACCCTTTCAGGCTAAGTTCACATGGCATAATTACGCCCCGCAATTACAGCGGGACTCCGGGAGCTCCCACGGGGTGGGAGGGCCGGCAGCCTGCCGCCCCATAGACATTCATTACTAGCGGCACGTATTCACCGCTAGTAATTGACATGTCACTTATATCCCCGCGCGGCGTATTGTCCGCCCGGGAAGAGGAGATGTAATCCATAGTTCGCTATGAGAACTGTGGATTACTGTAATGACTGGGGCGCATTTCGCTCGTACTTGTGAACTAACCCTTAGGCCCGCTTTACTTTTAGCCCAAAAAAATGCTTCAAAAACTGCAAAACGGTGCGGTTTTGGTGCGTTTTTGGTGCGGTTTTTTTGGATGCGTTTTTTTGTGCAACAATGTATATCATTAATTGCTGTACCTTCCTGCACAAAAACGCATCCAAAAAAACACACCAAAACCGCACTGCGTGAAAGCACCCTTTGGCCATGTTCACACGGTGTATTTGCAGGGCGTAATTACGCCCCGCAATTACGCCGTGTGGACGGGGGCAGGGCGGGAGCGGGGGACTGAGCAGGGGGCCGGCACTTCGCCGGCCCATAGACGATCACTGCTAGCGGCGCGTATACGCCGCTAGAAAGTGACATGTCAATTATCTCCCCGCCCGGTGGCTTCGCCGGCCGGGGAGAGGAGACGTAATCCATAGTTCTCTTATGAGAACTGTGAATTACCATAATGAATGGGCCGTTTTCGGCCGTAATTGGCGCACTTCGGTGCGTAATTACGGACCGAAATACGGCCCATTTTAAGCCGTGTGAACATGGCCTTTAGACTTCCTTCATTTTTTCTTGCAGTTTTTGTAGTACTTGTTGCAAAAACTGTGTATTGGTACATGTGATTTTTTTAATACATTTTTTTCTGGTGCATTTTTTTTTCAAGTCATGCGATTTATCAATAAATTGAATACAACACTTCCAACATGCTTCATTTTTTTAAACGATCACTGACTAAAAATGTACTGAAAGTGAGAAATAATAAACCCCAAAGAAATCAGCAACATGCTGTTTATATTTTCCTGTTGACTTACAGTTTCTGTAAAGAAAAACCTTCAAAAAACACATGCATAAAGGGCCCCATATATGAAAACTGTCTAGATATAACTTTCTTTTTTTACCATAGCAACCAAACAGAGCTCCTAGCAACCAATCAGAGCTCCCATTTATATTTTCAGAGCACTATATGAATTGAAAGGGGAGCTCTGATTGGTTGCTATGGGCAACAAAGAAAGTCTTACCCCTAGACAGTTTCATAAATGTCCCCAAAAGTGTTAATTCACCCTTAAGAATGTGTTGTGTTGTGTCTCATGAATATTTAAAAAAATGTAAAGACCTATTGATCACTCTTAAAGGAATTTTCCTGGAAAAGAAGAAAAATAAATATATAAACTACATTTCATAATGAAAAAAAATGTCTTGATACCTTTAATTAGAAAAGTCTTTGTCTAGGGATAATCATTATAGCATAAGAAAATGGCCGCTGGACTCCTTCCTGTGCAGAATCCTGTCCATGAATACAGCGTAGGACAGACTCTGAGTTACTTCCTGGTTAGGCTGACGACATAACTGAGCATGTGTGCTGTGCTCAGTTAGCATGAGAGACTTGTGGTGTGAAGTACGGCTCTGCAGTGTAGAAAGGAGACTGTTTCCAATAAAAATGTGCACATATGTGTGTATACATTGCTATATATCAATACATTTGGTGTGGATATAGTACATAGAATCTATAGCTTCGCTGGGAAGCAGCAGTCACCTAGTGCCTAGCAGCTGTCCCTCTGCCCACTAGCCTAGTGAGAGAGATAAAACATGGCAATAATATGCAATATAACAGTGTTTGTAAGTAGTTCAGACACTGGATTGTGACATAGATTTACTGCTTAGCTTTAGTAGTCCTCCATTATGTGTTCTGATTTTTTGGTTTCTCAAACAAGCCCTTAAAGTTTAATTTTTACTTGACATTTCCTCTACGTCTCTGCAGGATACAACCTTTTGTAGATGGCCAGCTGTGCCATATTTCTCTATCATGAGCCCCATGTTGAGAAACACAATGCACCATATATTAAAAAGCCAAACTTGCATACTGTTCAGCCCCTTTCCATTTTCTGCCAATTGCTTTCACTATATTTTTTAATATGAAGAGCACAAAAGTCCACAAATATACTTGAAATGTGTTAAAATTCACATTTCTGGCCATATGTATGAAAACTGTCTAACAGTAAGGCCTCGTTCACACAGCTTATTCTGCCGCATATTGGCGCCGTACTGCACGCCGGATTTGCGCTTCAGTACGGCGCCAATCCGCGGCAGCAATTACGGTAATCCACTGCTCTCATTGAGAACAGTGGAATCCGTCGCTCCTCCCCGCTCGGCGAATCCGCCGCGGGGGGAGAAAGTGACATGCACATTATTTACGGCGCGTACGCGCCGTAAACAATGCATTGTCTATGGGGCCGGGAGCGGCGCCCCCGCCCCGCCCCTTATTCACGGCGGATTTGTGCGCTCAATACGGCGCACAAATCCGTCGGGAATAAGCCGTGTGAACACGGCCTAAGACTGTCTTTGTTGTCCATAGCAAGCAATTGGAGCTCATAGCAACCAATCAGAGCCCATAGCAACCAATCAGAGCTCGGCTTTCATTTTTCCAGAGCACTGTATGAAATGAAAGGGGAGCTGTGATTGGTTGCTATGAGCTCTGATTGGTTACTATGGGCAACAAGGAAAGTCTTACACCTAGACAATTTTCATACATAAGACTCACAATATCAATTTTTAAAGTCTTTAAAGTATTTTTTGGACTATTGTGTTTTCCTGTAAGGTTCACTGCTCTAATGGCTCAATCTTGATAACATTGGATAACTCATAAGCAGACTGACCTTTTGGGCATTGGGGCAGTGCTTAAAGGTACAAAGCCTGAGGGGACCTGCAGCCTCTTAGTCATGTACCACAGCCATTTAGGTTTCCAAAACCTGTCAGCAGTTTTGGTTGGGGTGCCTATGGCCCACTGGTGGAGCTGATTATGGTGCCCACCAGCGAAGTTGATTCTGATGGCCTACCCTACCGCTACTGTACATGGCTGTACATGAATAAAAGTGAAGAGAGTGGCACAGCGGTTCCAAGATCCAATAAAGGAAATATATTTATTCCAAAACGTTTAAAATCAAAAACATGGCTGTACATACTCTGCCTCTTATTTATTGCCTCTCCCAAAAGTGCAGCAGGTCTGCCACACTCAGGGGCCCACTGGGGATTGCCTCTGTTCCCCGCCCGAGCCTGCTTGTCAGAACAAAAAAAGTCAGCAGTAAATGTAACAAAATAAAAAAAGGAGTCACCTGTTACATCCATTGGCACCTATGGGCCTCAGCGCTGAGGACAGTAGGGAAGGGTAAGAGTATGTTCACATGATGGAGTGCGGCGCAATACATCGTGGATTTCGGGAGCGTGCACTAGTACACGCGTACTTCCACAGCGTGGGGGGGTGGGGGGTGGAAGCCCCATTGACATCCATTACTCATGGCGCGTATTCGCCGCAAATAATTGACATGTCACTTATTTCTCCTGCGTGTACAATATGATTGTATTGTACGAGCGGGGAGAGGAGGCGTAATCCATAGTTCTTTGTGAGAATTATGGATTACCGTAATTTCGGCGCGCATCTCACCCATATTAGAGCTCATATATGTGGCGAAATATGCGCCGAAATTACTTCATGTGAACATACCCTAAGAAGTGTATATGATGTGTACATAGGTTAATCCAAAGGGTTAAGTGGGGAGACAGCGAAGCTGTCCCTGCAGCCAATCAGTGTGCAGCAGATAAGTGGGGAGACAGGGAAGCTGGGCCTGCAGCCAATCAATGTGCAGCAGATAAGTGGGGAGACAGGGAAGCTGGGCCTGCAGCCAATCAATGTGAAGCAGATAAGTGGGGAGACAGGGAAGCTGGGCCTGCAGCCAATCAGTGTGCAGCAGATAAGTGGGGAGACAGGGAAGCTGGGCCTGCAGCCAATCAATGTGCAGCAGATAAGTGGGGAGACAGGAAGCTGCAGCCAATCAGTGTGCAGCAGATAAGTGGGGAGACAGTGAAGCTGCAGCCAATCAGTGTGTAGCAGATAAGTGGGGAGACAGTGAAGCTGGGCCTGCAGCCAATCAGTGTGCAGCAGATAAGTGGGGAGACAGCGAAGCTGCAGCCAATCAGTGTGTAGCAGATAAGTGGGGAGACAGTGAAGCTGCAGCCAATCAGTGTGTAGCAGATAAGTAGGGAGACAGTGAAGCTGCAGCCAATCAGTGTGTAGCAGATAAGTAGGGAGACAGTGAAGCTGCAGCCAATCAATGTGCAGCAGATAAGTAGGGAGACAGTGAAGCTGCAGCCAATCAGTGTGTAGCAGATAAGTAGGGAGACAGTGAAGCTGCAGCCAATCAGTGTGTAGCAGATAAGTAGGGAGACAGTGAAGCTGCAGCCAATCAATGTGCAGCAGATAAGTGGGGAGACAGTGAAGCTGGGCCTGCAGCCAATCAGTGTTCAGCAGAGGGAAGGGGCTACACAGTGACACAGTTATAAGGAGGAAGCCGGACCGGGTCTGGTTAGCTCTGTTTAGGGGTTTAGTTAAACCAATTCTCAGATTTGTAACTGAGCACAGTTCTAGTTATGTTCCAGTGAAATAGCTGATCTTCCTGCCCTTCAGCCGGCGGTGGTGTGGGACAGGCCGGGCTGTGGTATCAGCCCTACTCACAGAAGACAAAAGAGAAACAGAGATATACAAGAGACTGAAAGGAGGGGATTGTGCAAATCCCACACTAGGTACAAAGTGGGCAGATAACGTGAGCTGTCCTAAAAGATAGCACTGAAGAGAGCAGGCCAGAACAGGTTGTCCTGAGTAATCGGGCCAAGGCAGCCGTTAAGTCCTTAGTTAGAGTGCTGGTTTAGAGACTGGGGAGACTGGATGGAGGCTGCACAGTGAGAGAGTGATAAGGAGCTAAAAGGAAATTGCCCGGAGAGCAATTTAAGAGAGGAAGTTTAGAACTGTACGTTATGAAGGATACGATATCCTGTGACAGGAGTGAAGTGTAACGTTCATAAGTGCCGTGAGTAAAGCCTACAGATCCCTGGAACACATGTTGTTTGTTGCTGCCTCAAGCACGGCTGCAACTACACCTCACGACACCACGCGGTAAAGCTGTCATCAACATATTACACTCGAATAGTATGGAGGGCATGTGATCGCTAAGGTTAGCAATTGCCAGCAGCACATACATATACTGTATACCAGTAAAGTATATAAACAAGGAGGAGCAGAGGACCGCCAGAGAATCGTCATTGGACCAGTGATGTGATGGATTTAAGATATAAGTATGGTGCACACTTTGGGTGCATGTTGGATGTGTTTTACCGCAGCACTTTTGAATACGATTTTCGGATCCAGAAAACGTATTCAAAATGCTGTGTGAACCTTCCCTTGGACATTTTTCTTGGCGTGTTTTTGACATTTTTAGATGAGGTTTTGGGTGACAAAATGACAAATTACAAACAATTCATACAAATTAATAGCTAGGGCAAAAACCGCGCCCAAAAATGCTCCAAAAACTCATCAAAAAATGCCCAAAAACTGTCTAAAAACACACCGAGGTTTTGAATTGGATTTTGAAGCTTTCCATTGATTCCTATGGGAATTTTCAGCGCCAAAAATGCTTCAACAATTGACATGACAATTCTTTTTAAGGCCCAAAACAGCTTCCAAAAGAAGCCCCTTTTAAAATGCTATAAAAAACCTTGTCGTGTGTGAACTACAATGCTGTTTTACATAGGAATCAATGAAAATGAACCGGGGGCATTTTGAAGGCTTTATTGATGCTGTTACGAGAGCAGAAACGCAACGAAATGGGTGAAAACTATAAAAAAAAAACCATTTTTTCTTATTCCTGAGACATTATTCCAGGATGGTGGAGGTCTGGCCTCATCAAGCTGCTACATTCTTAAAAAAAAAATATCTAAAAATCTACGAGTATGATTAAATTACAAAATATTATTTAGACTATAAGTAGGTTATTCTTGAACACCTACAGTAAGATGACTGAAGAATTTTACAAAACTCTTATGGAGCTGAGCTAATACAGTGACTAAATGGGCTCTCAATTAAAATGGGATTAGATAAGGGTGTTACCAGAAGTGTCATTTTTAAGCTGGTTTGCCTCTAGTATCCAGGGAACACGGTTGTGTTAATAAAGGACTTTTGTTTACAGAGTAAACTTTCCATTTTCTGTCGAGTCATGGATTTTTTTGAGGAATGCTCTGTCCTGATAGAGAACAGACTTATTATAGGGAGGACCAGCTGGTGGTGCAATCTTTAATAATATTCTTAAAACCATAACGCAAATTGCTTACGGTTCTTCAATTTTAAACATTTGAAGTTAACTGTTTCACAAAAGTTTTCATTTCGCCGCAATTGCGGGTGAAATCCGTCCTGCAATTACGGCTTGAATGAGCCGTGTGATCTGGCCCTTATTCTTCAGGGGTTTGCTTAAAAAATAAAACACCGCGTCAAGAAAATACTTTTTAGTTCTTTGATAATCGGGAGTCCTCAGCAAGGTAACACCATAAAAATTAAAAGGCAACCCCAGAAAAAAAATGAAAAGGTAAAAACTTTTCCCTGGAATCTGTTTTGCTCCTTTTCTCCGCCCCAATTTTTTGGACATTTGTTATCACCTATTTTCAAGGGGGCAAATATATGTTGGATGAAAAATAAATTGGGGAAAAAATAATTTTTTGCCCCTAAAATTATTAAATTTTTGGGGGGAAACGTGGTGGCAGTATTATTTTTGTAAAGGGGGCACTATGGGCATTTTTTTAGGTAAATAATTTTAAAGGAGCAATAGTTTTTTTAAAAGTAATGTTTTGGCACTGTCTTTAAAAGATTTAAACCATGTGGGGCCCAAATTTAAAATATTAGGGGACCGGGCCCAAACAAAAAATTTCAGGGCCCCCATAAGTGAAACCCCTTTTTCCCCCCCCCCCCAAAAAAATTTTTAAACCCGCCCCCCCCCAAAAAATTTTTGGGCCCCCCGCAAGATTTTAAGCCCCCCGGGAAAAAAAAAAACGGGCCCTCTAATTAAAATTCGCCCATTTTTTAACAAAATACTTTTGTGCAAAAAAAAATTTTTGGGTGTAGGGACACCTTACCAAAGACATATTGTTTTTCCCGTCTCAACATTTTGTTTTCCAAATAAACCGGGCTAGTAGCCCCATCATATTTTCACCCACATAAATATCCCCCTTTTTTTCCCACATAATATCCCCCTTCCCCCAAACATTCCCCATCCACCCCCATTACAAACCCCCCTCCCCCCGATACTACCCCCCTCCACCCCATAAAATTTCCCCCCTCCACCCCCAACAAATCCCCCCCACCCATAAAATATCCCCCTCCACCCCATAAATTTTCCCCCACCTCCACCCACATACAATTCCCCCACCCCAATACAATATCCCCCTCCACCCCAACAAATCCCCCTCCCCCCCAAACCCAATACCCCCCCTCCCCCGCATACAATACCCCCCTCCCCCACAAAAATATCCCCCTCCACCCAATACAATATCCCTCCACCCACATCAATATCCCCTCCACCCACATACAAAATCCCCCCACCCACATACAAACCCCCTTTTTCACCCAATACAAATCCCCCCCCCCCCATAAAATATCCCCCCCCCCCCCCCCCCCCCCCTTTTCTTTCCCCTCCCACCCAAAAAAATATCCCCCTCCACCCAATCAACCCCCCCAGTTTCCCTCACTCTTTGGCCCCGTTCACCGGCTTATTTCGCCCGCCCTATTTGCCGAAGGTTGACGATCGTCAATCCCTCGGCAATCATCAGAAATAAAGTACGCCATTTTTTATTGATATCAATAGAAAATAGGTCGTCGTTCAGACGACGCGTAGTTCGTGCGGATTGGCCGGGGGATTGACGACGGCAAACCGGACGGAAAAAAAAATGTGATGCAATTATTTACGGACTTTCACCCCCCTACAAAGTTTTTGGGGATGGGAATCCGTCGGGAAAACAGTTACAAAATACTGACATGTGGGACTTTTTTCAAAAGTTTTCAACTGATTTCGGAAAGGATTTCGATGGCAATCCGATGTAAATACGTTCGAAATAAGCGTGTGAACATAGCTTACAATCAGGGACACTTACCTGCAGTTTTACTGCCCCCTATCTAACGCCCATATAAACCCCCCATAGGAGACCACATAGTGATCTGACCCAGTCGGGTAAACACATTGCAGTGATTACACACTGATCCTTAAAGTAGTAAAAAAAACCCCCGAAATCGGGGGGCTCACCAGAGACATTTTATTAATGATCGACTTTTTTCCCCCTTTTCTTTTGCATCGTTCCCCAATGCAGGGACTTGTCCCCGGGCCACCCCTCATCCCTGCAGAAATTACACACAATATCTTTGAACCCCAATTTTCCAGCATTCTTTACTATTCCCACCCCTGTACAAATACCCCGGGGTGGGGGAGCGGGTAAGGCCATACTTAGAGGCCCGTTCCCAAAGGGTTTTTGGGGGGTGGGGAAAGGGTAACCCCTGGAGAAATGCACAGCTAGGGTGCTGCCCCCTTTAATTATATTCCCAGGTAGGGGGCAAAAACCCTAGGGAGGTTGGCAAATGGGCAGGGCCCAGGTAATTAGACAGGCCCTATTTAGGGAGGTAGACACCCGGGTAAGTTGGTTTGGCCGGCCCCCCGGGAGGTTGGTGGGTACCTGCCATGATCCCCCTTTTTTTGTAGGCGGCCAGGGCCCCCTTTTTGCGTTAGGTAGAGTCAGGGCCCCCTTTTGGTTGGGAGTCAGGGCCCCCCTTTTGGGTTATCTAGGTAGCCAGGGGCCCCCCTTTTGAGATGCTAGGGGCCGGGGCCCCTTTAGAGATAGCTAGGTACCAGGGCCCCTTTAGGGTAACTAGGTGCCAGGCCCCCCTTTTTTATAGCCAGGTACTGGGCCCCCTTTTTGAGATAGCTAGGGAGTCAGGGCCCCCTTTGTTCATAGGGAGGTATTCAGGGCCCCCCTTTTGTTATATCAGTAGTCAGGGCCCCTTTTTTATAGCCAGGGCCCCCTTTTGTTGTAGCCAGGTAGTAGGCCCCCCCCTTTGTTGTACCAGGGCCCCCTTTATTATAGCCAGGTAGCCAGGCCCCCTTTTTGTTATAGCCAGGTAGCCAGCCCCCTTTAGTTGTAACCAGGCCCCCTTTGTTTGCCAGGGCCCCCTTTTGTTAAGCCCTAGCCGGGCCCCCCTTTTGTTGTAGCCAACCCCCTTTAGTTGTGCAGGGAGCCAGGGCCCCCCTTTTGTTGTAAACCAGGTAGCCCCGGCCCCCTTTAGTTGTAGCCAATCCCGGCCCCCTTTTGTTTTTAGCCAGTAGCCAGGGCCCCTTTAGTTGTAGCCAGGCCCCCTTTGTGTTTTGCCAGGGAGCCGGGCCCCCTTTTTGTTGTAGCCAGGTACCCCGGGCCCCCCTTTTGTTTAGCCAGGTAGCAGGCCCCCCTTAGTTTGGCCCGGTAGCCAGGCCCCCATTAGTGTTAGCCAGGTAGCAGGCCCCATTTTTGTAGCCAGGGGCCCCATTAGTTGTAGCCCGGGAGCCAGGCCCCCCTTAGTTGTAGCCAGGTAGCCAGGGGCCCCCCTTTTGTTGTGCCATGGGCCCCCCTTTAGTTGTAGCCAGGGCCCCCTTTAGTTGTGCCGGCACCCCCTTTTTAAATTTTAAAATTAAAAAAAAAAAAAAAATCATCCCCCTTACCCGGCTCGGCCGCTCCCCGGGCCTCCGCCGGCTCCCGGCGCCGCCCTCATAGGTGGCGCGGTGAAATGACGTCCCGCGCCGCCTACGTCAGCATTTTGGGGGCCCGGGGCCCCGCAGGTGAAGGGGGTAACGCCTTCAGCCTGCCAGGGAGAGAAACGGAGCGCAGCTGACACCCCGCAGCCCCGGGGTCGGGGACATTAGTCCCCAACTCCTGGGCGGTCTCTGAGTGCTCGGGACGCAGGGCCGGGCGTTCAGAGACTCCGGATGCGGAGGGCCGGGCCCGGGGAAGAGATCCTCGGGCCGCAGGACCTAGGGACCCAAACTGTGGGCCAGTCCGAGCCTGGTTCGGCGGCCGGGGCCCCAACTCTGACCAGCGGGACCCATTATTCGCGGGCCCCATACGGGGAGTACAAATGGGTGTACCCCTTTATGGCGGCCCTGTTAAGGGGGCACTATGCGTAGCACTGTGAGCAGTGTTTCTTAGAATGAAGATGAAGAATACAAAAAACTGAAGAGCCAGAAACATCTGGGGGAAAAAAACGAGTTGTGGCAAGAAAAAGCTGCGACGGTGGTCTGGGCTGGATGGAAAAAAAGAGAAGAAGCACACCCTCACCACTTCATATTTCTGTTATCTGATGGAGATCTATGTATTTAAAGTATAAACAAAACATATATACTCTTCACAACATATATAAACGTGTGCCTTTTTCAAGCAATGTATTCACTTTTGATATGTATACAGCGGGTCATAAATCAGGCGCATTCTACCGCTAGGACGCCATTTCTGGCTCAGGTAAACCACTTTGGAAGCGGTTTACCTGTTCCATCAGTAATGCGCCTAGAATTGCCGTACTGAAGCTATAAATCTATAGCTTTGTACGGTTCTAGTGTGCCCTGCCTCCTGCACATCCCCCGAAATCAGTCGCATTATAAAGTGCCGCGGGCGCTCTGTAATGCGCCCGATACGGTGTACTGGAGGGATTTCGGGCTGAAAATACGGCAGACTTCTGGCACAGCCCCGTTCCATAACTGTCCCCCTTAGGCCATGTTCACTCGGCTTAAAATGGGCGTATTTGGGGTCGTATTAGCGCTGAAGTGCGCAAATTACGGGGGGCTGGCAAAACGGCCACATTCATTAGGTAATTACAATTCTCATTGAGAAATTGGATTACGTTCTCCTCCTCCCGCCCGGCGAAGACCACCCTGGACAGGGAGATAATTGACATGTAATTACTGGGCCGCAAATACGCGCGCTAGCAAAATCAAGTCTATGGGCCGGCGAAGTGCCGGGCCCCCTGGCTCAGTCCCCACGCTCCTGCCCCACCCCGGTCACACGGGCGTAATTGCGGGGCGTATTACGCCATGCAAATTCACATGTGAACATAGCCTTAATGTTTTTCTTACAAAAGTATGGTTACCTTTTTTTTTTTTTTTAATAAAATCTGACTTTTCTGCCCTAATGTTGTGTCTGGCATAGCTACACATTTCTATCTAATCTTGTACAACCCCTTAATGACCTTTTCGCAATTTTATTGTCACATGCTAATGTTAGAAAGTTAGTTTTAGGGAATTTTAAAAATGCTACACCTTTTTTGGGAGCCTATTAATCAATTTAAGCTACAATACTCTCACTGCTTTAGCCTTGAGTGACAACATAGCAGAGAAAATTCATTATAGGTCCATTTTATCCATTGGCCACACTAGACAGTTACCCGGGAGCAAGGGGTGTAGCTATAGGGAGTGCAGAGGTAGCAGTCGCTACTGGGCCCTGCAGTCTAAGGGGGCCGAAAAGCCCTTCTGCCACATAAGGAGACACCAGCATTATAAGTGGCACATGGCAGCTGGTGGGGCCCATTTCACTTTTTGCACTAGGGCCCAAAAGCTTCACGTTACGCCTCTGCCGGGAGCCCCAATAGTGTAGGGGTCCCCGGTGGTGAGTGTATATCCCAGAAATCCAGGGCATATATTTTGAATCCCTGCATTGGAACTGCTTGTTTAGCTGTTTGTGTGTTCTTAGGAGGTGCAAAAATTTAAAAACCATCGGCTCCCTGCCCTGCTAATTATTCCTGTATTATTGCCTGCAAAATGTAAGCAGGGTGACCTGACATAGGCGGCATGATGTAATGCACTTACTCCTGGTGGCCGATAATACTGTTGAGATTGCCCTGTTGAGGTCTATGAGAGGATAAACACTAGGGCCACATGTATGAATCCCGCCGGGTCGGGGCGCACCTTTCCGCTAGTTTTCCGGCGGAATCTTCGCCTGATTTATGTCGGGGCCGGAGCGCGTCATACATTCAATGTATAAGTCGCCGCAGCCTCGCCTGTGTTTTTAGGCGCAGTGCGGGTCCAATGGCGCAAGTGCGGGCTGCGCCTAGGATTCGGCGCCGGAGGTAGTGCACTCTACATGGGGGAAAAGCTCCCCGCGGCCTCGCCGTGTGTGTGGCGGCACAGTGCGGGACTTTAGGCGCCATGCGGGGCTGCGCCGAAAAACTGTCCGATGCGAGACAGGTGGAGCGACGAGAAAATCATTCCAGATGTCGGTGCGGAGTATTGAATCAAAAATCGCTTTATTAAAAGGGCGTTCAAACATTTCTAAAGGTAAAGAGCTGACCCCTAAAAAATAAAAAATACATAAAACTAAATCACTTTCCATTTATCCTAATTACAAGAATTAGGATATGGAAAATTGCGGGAAATACAGTAATTCAAAATCAGTGACGCTATCTGATTTGGTCGGCATAAACCGCCAATAGAATTACCATCTAGGAATTTATTGCATCGGTGAATGACAAAGACCCATTCTAGTCTAGGGAGAAGTTTAGACCAATCAGAATTCCACGGCGGGATAATTTTTCAAAAATACAGTAATAAAGACAGAAAAGAGCTGATTGGCTGAAGCTAGGGAAGCTTGGCTATCCCAGCCAATCTGGAGGGTGCGTGCGGCTACTTCTTCCAGTATAGTCTATGGAGAGATGGGCGCACTGAAATCTCGGCCGTCAAGTAAGTGCGGCATGAATTATTAATAAAAAAAATCATTTTATCTAAGTGTAAAAACATTATCAGATAAAGAGCGAAACCTTCTTTACAAATAAAGCAGTTAATAACATGAACACGGTATGTCGCGAGAAGGCGCTACATAGGGAATTGCAATAGAGAGAATCGCCGGGCAAATACTGTAATTCAAATCTGTTTAAGCTTTTCTCATTGGTCGGATAAACCAGCCAATCAGAATAGGAGCGACAATGTCCCATTAATAACCTTTGGAGAAGAATTTGACCAATCAGAATAGGAGCGACAATGTCCCATTTTATATCTATGGAGAAAAATTGACCA
Source organism: Phyllomedusa bahiana (assembly GCA_025379985.1). Classification (NCBI taxonomy): domain Eukaryota; kingdom Metazoa; phylum Chordata; class Amphibia; order Anura; family Hylidae; genus Phyllomedusa; species Phyllomedusa bahiana. Next base: position 14,245 of record JAODAL010009474.1, on the reverse strand, counting down.
ATCATATTCAAAGGGGGACAGTTCAAAAATACAGTTAAAAATGCAAGAAACGAGCTGATTGGTTGAAGCGGCAAGGGGGCTGTCCGCTTAGCCATTCAGATGCGCGAGCTACTTTCTCATAGTGTTCTATGGGGAAAGGAAATTATGAGCGCGCTCTGTGAATGGCTTAAGTTCAAAAGAGACGCCGTTATTTGGGACCAATGGGAGAGTGGCGACGTTCCTATGGGTTTTCTACTGCAATCTGAAAATTAAAACTGTACATGGTAGAAATCAAATTATAACACTACAGAAGTTGTACGATTTGTATATAAATGAATATTCATATGGGCGGGTAACGAAAAAAAAATATTTATTCAATAATATATGTTTATTTCTTGATTTTCGGTTAGCCAAGGATCAATGTAATGGTATATTTTTTAGGTGCAACAAAAATAAAAGAATAATACATGATTTTATTGATTTAATAATTTTTTTTTCGTTACATCCATATTATCATTCGTTTTATATACCATTCGGGACAATTCTGTAGTATTATCATTTTGATTTTGGCCGTTGTACAGTTTTATTTCTGATTGCATTAGAAAACCCATGGAGCGTCTGCTCCTCTCCCATTGTCCAAATAACGGCGCCTCTTCTTAACTTAGCCAATCACCAGAGCCGGCTCAGAATTCTTCGATTTTCCCCAAGAACTCTATGAGAGGAAAGTAGCTCGCGCATTACAATTGCGCTTAAGCTGGACGTAGCCCCCGCCGCTTCAACCATCAGCTCGTTTCTGCTTTTTTACTGTATTTTGAACTGTCCGCATTTGAATATGTATGGGTCTTTGGGGCGCACTGTGGGTGTGTTGTGGGGTTGGGGGCGAGACGTGGAGGTTGGGGGGGGGGTGGGAAGTAATTGGTGATTGTTGCGGTTTCTTGGGTGTAGGGACGGGTGGGCAACAGGCAGAGGCGCGCGTTTGTATTATTCCATTTTGGAGCGCCGGTATCTCGGCGACAATTGCTGTTGTTCGGGTTGTTTTTAAGCTGCGTTATTTGTATTTTTATGAAGGGTTAGGCTCTTTTATGTTATAGGTGTGGTCTATTAATTATTATTTAATTTTTTTGATTTTTATCTTAATGACGCACGGCGCTGACCTGAGAGAAAGAGATTTACACGTGACCGCACCTTCTCTCAATAGACTATAATGGTAGTGGAAGTAGCTCGCGCTTCTGATTGGCTGGGGATAGCCAAGCACCCGCTAGCTCAGCCAATCAGCTAGTTTTCTGTCTTTGTACTGTATTTTGATTTATACCGCCGTGGATTCATGATTGGTCATTATTTCTCCAAATAGGTTTTATTGGTTTCACTGTCGCTGCTATTTGGATTTTTTTGTCGGCTGGTTTATGACGACCAACAGGGAGAATAGGTTTCAGGAATTTGGAATTACTGTATTCCCGGCAATTTCAATATCATAATTCTGATATTGCGCCGTTCTAGGTTTGGAAAGTGTTTTTTTTTTTTTTTTTTTATTTATTTTTTTACGGTAGCTCTTTTCTGACATAGTTTTCCGCCTTTATAAAGTCGATTTTTTCGGTATCATACTCCTGCTGCACGGTGTATTGAGCGCGTGAAGTTCTGTCGCGATCTTCGATCCGCTTCCTCCGCATGTTCCGATCCTGCTTCAACTTTGCCACTGTCGGAGGATTTAAGGACCAAAATAAAACCAAGGTCTGACTGTCGGAGCTGCCCGAGCCGTGCACTGCGGACGCACTTTGCGACTAGCCAGCGTACATTGCCTCAGAGTTTTCGAGCGCGCCGCGTCCCGCCCCGAACGCCTACAACCGCGCCCACACCAAGCCCACTCGCCCGCCCTTCATGCGGGGCGCAGCTGAAGTGGCAGAAACACTGCGCCTAACACTGGAATCCACGCGTCCGACAACGGGATTGGGGTTGGAGAGGCGCAGTAGACGCCAAATTCGGGGCGAGAAAGCGCGATCTTTCATGTCGCCCACACCTAGATATCCTTTGAGCTGGACTGTATTATCCTGAACGACTGTTTTCCAGTCCCAAGAGACATGTTCTTAGATCGCGTATAATATGGATCCTACTGCTGAACATTTCCTAATACTGAAAAGCCGTCTGCAATGTAGGTCATTAGCTATATCATTCTCTTGTATGATGTTAAAAAAAGTCGAACCTTTTTATAATCATTATAATCAGTATAACAAAATAATTAGATTTAATAAGCTGTGATAACTGACTTTGCAAGGGTTAAGTATTGATTGTTGATTGTAATTATGTTATGTATCTTCCAGGCTGACAATTCATATAACTGGTTTTTATCATGGATCGGCATTATATTTCATGGTTCCGGATGACCAAGCATAAAAGAATTGTATTATCACAGTTATATCACATTAATAGGAAACTATTGTACCCTGGTTTCCAGGGCTAGATTTATGTTGGTTGATGACTTGGTAAATTCTGTCGGTTTCCATCCCACTGTTCTATAGTTTATGATAATCATAGCAAAAGTTATGATGAAGAAGAGCTGATCTCTTACCACTGGATCCTCCTTATGATTTTTATTTTATCCCTGATTTAGCTTAATGTCACTTGTTTTTTTTTTACAGGCTAAGGTGTATTTTACTGGCATCATTGGGTACATATAATGTATTAATATAGTAACATAGTAGATAGGTTGGAAAAAGACACAGGTCCATTGAGTTCAACCTGTGATTCTACAGTGTTGATTATCCCATAGAAGACAAATAATTCCTTGTTGTCTCAATCTCCAGAATTTGGCCCAAAAGTCTGTAATATTATATTTTTCAAGGAGGACTTCTAGGCCTTTTTCAAACGTATTTCGCCCAGCAATTACACCGTTTGCTCGGTAGCTGGGCGGGGGGGGGGGGGGGCAGATACGCCCCATTTTAAGCCGTGTGAAAGGCACCTAAGACTGATCCTGACATTTATGAATGTCTAACATGAAATGAGCTTGCATTATTATACTATTTTTTCATAATTTTGTCCCCCTTTACTGTTTTTTTTTTCCCTCTATCCTATGGTCTGACCGTCCTATCAGTTGATTGATATCTGTCAGTCTAAGTTCATCTGCATCAGATTTCATTTTCAGCTCCTGGGGCAGAAGTGGCACCAAATCTGTTACATGGCAAAAACCAATGGTGCACGACAGACCTTATTGATTACAATGGTTTATGAAACCCACTAGTGAAGTTGATTCTTGGGGCCCACACTTAAGCTATTGCGCACAACTCTTGCATTATGTCTTTTGCTTTCTTCCTCTCTTTCATTGCGTTTCTTCCAGAAAAGCAGCCCCAAGCCCACCCTAGGGTTTCCCTTGCTTTCTTTTAAGCAAGTCCGAGCCTGCTGGGATTTGTTAGGTTTTCATTATGGTGTCCATCATTTTAAGATAAAAAATATGCGCTGTTGTGCTATTTTTTTGTCTTTTCTGACAAACCTATACGGGCCTTGATCTAAACCCCCAAAGCAGCTTAAAGAGTTTTCATTAATAGTTTTTGCCCTTGTCTGTGAAGGGAGTTGTTGAGGGGCGTGCTAGCTTCTCTGCCTCTTCCCCCCTCCCTTTCCCCCCCCTCCCCCAGACACAGCACTATCCCCCCCGTAACTTCTATACGCGGGGGAAATTTCTCCAGAGTTAACCCTGTGTTGCCTGCCTGAGAGGTCTATGATTGTAATAGCAGAACAAGGGGGGTGCGTGTTCCTATCCTCTGCTTATACAATCTCCACATCCCAGAACAACAAACAAACCCCTCAAAAAAAAGGCAGGGGAAGCTGCAAAGTGTTACCAGGTGTGTCCCTAGTACAGCACAGCTGAAGCTTTCACATCCCCCCTGATCTGTTAGTTTATTATAGTTACAGCCCACAAAACACATGATTATAGTAAAAAACAGGGCACTGTGTCCATCTATTGATCAGCCAAATCCGCTACTGTGAAAGGAGCGGGGGGAAAAGCAGCACACACGGGGTTTTTCCAGGCGCTGGACATAAAAGCCGGTCCTCCCTCCTCTCCCTAATACGAGCATTTTGGGGAGGGGTTTCCCTGTCCGCCCTTCTTAAAGGTTGATCATGGACCTGACAGCCTTTAAGTAAGGTCAACGGTCGGGGCTTAGAAAATTTGAGGCTGAACTCCTATGAACAGGGCAGCTCAAAATCAGTGGATTTTTAATGAAAAATTGCAAGCTGCTTTTTTTTTAAAAAGATCTTTAATTAAACCCAATCATTGTCGAGACAACCCCTTTAAGGCCCCCTAAATTCCAAGAATCCACAAGGGGGGGGTGGACAAAATAATACGCCCCTTATATGGCTGGGCCCCAATGGTCCAGCACAACACAGCGCCATTTGGAAGGAACTTTTGAAGCACTTGCCAATTGGGTCTGTTTGTCATGGGATGATTCACAACTAATCTATTAGAATTTGATGTACACTGATAACAAAGATTCTGCATTGTACACTGCTGTGGAATATGTTGCCGCTATATAAATAGAGATTATTATTATTGAAGATAAAGATTACAGCAAAAATAAATGCGGACGTGTACATGTTCTGTATGGATAGAATTTTTCCAGTCTGATGCTGGATGAAACTAAGTGAGACATATATGAATTGAATGCGTTGAAGTTCGTTTTCTCATCTTTTTTTTCAGTGTATAAAGCGCCTGAATGTATGAAAGTGGTTGTTGTGCATTCATAAATGGTGTCTATAGTTCATCGCGCTTCGCCTGTGTGTTTGACGCATTATGGAACTTAGGAGCATTAGTAATGCACCAAACATGTAGAAAGGTTATAGATAGGCTGGAAATAAAAGAAAAGTCATTAGAATAGCATGTCAGTGAATAGAAACTATGGTACTGATCTTGCTTGGTGGACCACAGGTCCCAGCCAGACCTGTAGTGTTCTGGCTCTTGCCGTATGTAGAATAAAGGGTGAGAGCAGCAAAAATAAATTTCAAATTTAATGAAGTAAAAATTTTAAAAAATCTGAACACCATCAGTGGGTTATTTAATGCAAAATTTGTTTTAGATTCTATGAATTTTAAATGCATTTTATAGGAGATATTTTTATATTTTTGGGATATTATATATTTTTATATTAATTTTATATGATAATAATTTTTATTACATTTAAATAATTGAATTTTATACAGTTTGATAATTATCAGAAATCACTTTTTATTATTATACTGGTGTAAGCTGAGAAATAAGGGACATTTTTTGCCCTAACAACAAATCCAGCTCCACTTCGACTCCTCAGGTTCAGGCAGACCCCATTGAAATAGTTCTGCCTGTCCGAGCAGTAATGCGCCTAGTTTGGCCGACCACATTCATATATGTGTCTAATATTACGTGTGTGGTGCGACGCCCCCAGAACACCCCTTCATGTTAGGTGCATTAGAAGGTGTCGAGTCTACGAACAATGCGCCTAACACATTTATTTGGTGCATTAGACATCGTAGCCGGCTCACTTCGGCGCATTTTACACCAGAAAAGGGCGAAAAATGTCTTGCTAACTGAGAATCTGAAAAGGGAACGTAGTGCGGATCCCTATAGATACCTGAATGAATTATTCTGATGTATCACTCACACAAATAAATTAGAAATGAACATCCTCAACCGATGTAGGGAAATCTTAACAAGCAAGAAGCATGTATGGCACGTAAGCAGAAATCAATGGCTGTTTACCACACAGGCCTTATCTATATGCCAGTTGTGTTTTAGATATGTTGCGTGCAATAACACAAGCTAAAACGTAATGATGGAGAATAGGCTAGAGACCACAATCTAGCAGAAAGCAATGCCTCAACGTGAATCCCTTGATTCCAACATAAGATTAAGAACTCGGAGCTGCTTCCTTCGAGTTCCTTGGCGAGCCGCCAGAAACAGCATCAATTAAATTATTGCCAACTTCATATAAAAAAAAAAAAGGAAAAAATTCCTGACAAGATTTAGTGGTCCTGCCTGTCCTCAGCCGCCCCTGTCCAGGAGGATTTTGGGTACATTTTCATTACAGAAATAATTACTTCTAACCTGGCAGTTCAGTATCTAACTAATAACATTAAAGATGAGAGTGGTAGAGTTGATTTGCTTTCCAGCAAGAATAAAACTGTGAGTGACTAAGCAGTCTCTGTGTGTATAATTATTCTTTGCTCTTAATGTGTAGGGAAGCTGGTGAGTGTGCTTCCTAGCCTTCGCTCAGCTCTTAATGCTTCCAGCACATTATGTTCTCCATATTCATGTTCAATTTAATTCATACAAATCTACAAGGACTATTATGAACCTGTGCAGAATGCAACAACAAATGGATCGTGCAATTCAAAAGCCATAGCACGAAACAAAACCAGACTATTTGCGGAGACAGTTTGGAAAATGCTGGTAAAAGGCATAGAACAAGCTGTGAAACCCATTAGGGCCTTATCTAGTGATGGTAATGGGATGCTTGTTATCACTGTGGTGTTTCAATGTCACTGTAATGCCCAGTGGTGTATAGAGAACATTTATATTTCGGAGAAGCATAGTTATTATGTGCAGTTACGTGACCATTATGGTGAAATAGGACATAAAAAAGTCTAATTAATTTAATTCATGAACTATCACACATATAGGGTGTGAATCCTGCATTGAAGGGGTGTTGGCACCATAGAGGTTGGTGGCATATTGTTAGGATATGCCATCAAAGTCCAATAGGTGCAGGTTCAACCTTTAGGACTCGCATCTATCTAGGGAACAGTTTTGTCTCAAAATGGAAAATTGGTCACGCTTGCACTTTCCATTTTGTTCAATGGGAGTTCTGAGAAAGGCCAAACACAGCTCTCAGCTATACTTGAAACTCCCATGGAAGAGAATGTGAATGTGACCAGCTCCCCATTTTGAGCCAAAATTTTTTGGGGCAATTCCTGACATAGGTGTGGATCCTAGAGTTGGATCCCAGATTTGATGGCATATCCTATCAATAGGCCATCAACATCTATGATGGGAGCAGCCATTTCATTAAAGCAAAATCTTTAAAGGGGTTCTCTCACCACAAGGATTGCTTTTTATGTTAAAGATCTTGCAAAACAAGTCACTTTGCAATATGTATCCATTACCAGTGTCCTACCTATTCCTAGATATCTCCTCTTGTATGAGCTGCATCAGCTCCTCAGGTCACTATAACTACAGATCTGTTTGATCTCTCCTGATATGCTGCCAGCACTGGTTGCTATAGCTACAGACCTGGCTTCTACTGCAGCCTAGTGGAAGCCAGAAAACACGCCCCTGAATTCAAAATGAAACCAAGAAAAAAGGACTGAGGTAAGATGAATAGATGTAGTGACAGACATCCCATTTGCATGGGTATAACTATAGTCATAGCAGCTACTATGGACCTCAGAGGTTGAGGGGCCCACTCAAGTACAAAAGCACACTGTACCTTTTTGTAGGGAATTTGAAGTTACTGTCTTTCTACTCTCTAGCACTACTATTTGAGTTCTATGGTAATTGGATCTATTATCCATGAATTTAATTATTGCTACTTATGCTGCTTTTTTTTAGTTTCCTGACTTTAGGTGGTGGGGACTCATTTTATTTTGCTATGGGGCCCTATTAATTCAAGTAATGACAATGCCCGTATCAAAAATGGGCTCTCTAGGATTATTATTTTTTTTATTTACAACAAACACTCTCAGACTGTGCCTGGTATTACAGCTCTTTCCTAAACAGGAATGAGCTGCAATACCAGACACAGAGGATGAACAAGAGGCAGGGATATTTTTAGGACTCTTTAATCCTTGATAACCAGTTTATCTGCAGTTAATCTGCAGTAAAAGCCAATTTTTAAGGGAATCTAATTGGAAATAAAGTATTAGATATCCCCAATTAAAATCATGTAGTAACTGATTTTTTGGAATGTGCCCGGTAATAAAGGGTTGCCAAGAAGAAGACCCATGTCAAAAACTTAAAGAGAACCTGTCAGGAGGCTTATGCTACCATATCTAGGAGCAGGGCCGTACCTAGGGGCGGGCAAGGCTGGCGATCGCCTGGGGCGCCGAGGCTCCGCTTACCTACTGGCTACAGGGGCATCTACTGGCTACAAGGGGGGGATCTACTGGCTACAAGGGCGGCATCTACTGGCTACAAGGGGGCATCTACTGGCTACAGGGGATCTACTGGCAACAGGGGGGGCATATACTGGCTCCAGAGGCATCTACTGGCTACAGGGGCATATACTGGCTACAGGGGCATCTACTGGCTACAAGGGGGCATCTACTGGCTACAAGGGGGCATCTACTGGCTACAGGGGTATCTACTGGCTACAAGGGGGGCATCTACTGGCTACAAGGGGGGAAATCTACTGGCTACAGAGGTATCTACACAGGGCACCATCGCCATACTGTAAGGAGGAGATGATGGTGCAGCCTGTTATGTGCACCACCTGCTGCCTTGATGCATCTATTCACTCGACAACCCCTGGCACTATTTTTCAACTGTATTTGTGTCCTTGGATAAGCAACAAGGCAGTAAAGTGGCCAGCTCACCAATCCAGTGTAATGGTCCCGGGTTGCACGGCTGCACTCCAATAATAACAAAAATCCAACAGCACCAAAGGGAAAAATTGCCAGCAACTCCGGATAAATAGAAAGGCTATGTAAATTTAATGTATTAGAATCATGCAAAGACAAAAAAGGAGGCCATATGGCCAAAACAGACGCTGACGCGTTTCGAGTTCCTCCGAACCCTTAGTCGTAGCATTTAACTGTGTCCTTGGGCATGCACACAGTTAAACATTATTGTGGAAGAAAGCCATTGGCTTCCTGCCCTAGCAGTTTCACTTGGAGACCATGACTGTTGATTAACACCTAGATGTGAATTAACCCCACGGAAAAAAACTGGCATGTCCAAAACTGTAGCAAAATTTACTGCAACAAGTTGAAAATCTCTGCTATGGATTCCAAAACAGTTTTTTCAATCAAAAAAAATCCATTGTGTCAATGTAGCCTTACTGCACGTATGCCATTTCTTGACCATTTGTTGTCCTCTTATGCTGCTTTTTTGGACAAATGTAATTTTTTGCCACTTTAATGGATTTATGTGACAGAAGAGTGTAAAAGAGGCAATAAATGACACCAAGGAGGCACTGAACAGAATAGCACCAAATGGTTAGGGAGTGGTCATTGGGCAGAAAAGGGAGATTTTACAGAATGACACAATAGAAGTCATAAACGGCAGAAAGACATAGGATTCAGCGCTGTCTTAGAGCCCATTTGATATTTATTGTCTGTCTACATGCTTTCTTCTCCATGTATTTTTTGCCCATTTACCATTCATTTCCTTTTTAGTGCCCTTCTAAGACAACGGGTATGAAAGGGGCAATAGAGGGCACCAATGGGGCACTAACCAAAAGTGCAATAGAAGGGCAATAAGTGGCAGGGCATCATGTAGCCTATGGCCAGCCCTGGGTAGATATTGTACTATATGCAAGTGCACGTTTTATTAAAAAGCCATGGTCTGTTTTTTTTTAGCACTTGACTTGCGGCAGATTGTACCATGAAGGTTTTTTAGTAATGCCCTTCAATATCTCTCTCTCTCTCTATACATTTTTTCATGTAGCAAACATAAAAAAAGTATAATTTATTACACTAAGCATTTATTATAGGACAGTACAACACACAAGGCCAACATCTGCGCCTTGCATTATAATTCTACTGAGACAGGCAGGCAGCCAAAAGTCTGGAGGAGAATGGTAGGCTGTTTCAGAGGTGGTATGGTAGCATAAATGATAATTAATGATTTATTTCTTTGTATAATTTAATAGCAGGCAGAGAGCGAAGGGGTTGAATCAAAGGAGGGTGACCTTCAAGAGGAAGAGATATATGCATATGAAACAGTATCAATACGGGTATGGAAATGTAAAAATTACTAAAGGTAGGCAGAAACCAACAGTCATTAGCTGGAAATGAACCTGGCTCTGTGTGAAATGATTAAAGCCTATGGGTTCATGCAGACGGTTAAACCAGTATGGCACAATACGGAGTAATATTTCGGACTCATAGGCACCTTGTGTACCATTGTATGCTGTCTCTGTAGAGCAATGCCACTTTTTCTTAACTAGTCAATGAGAAGAAATTTTGGCACTTTGCATTTTACAAGGTTCATAGGCAGAATTGGCCCATATTATACATTTCAAAGTAAAAGAAAAATCAATTTAAACCCAAACTCTATTTTAAATCCATTAAAAAGCAATAAAACATGAGGAGTCTTCCATCATCTTGCTGCCCCAATTTGAGCTGGACCAGATCTTTATTTGTGCGTGATGGATGCACCTATTCTCTATCTACAGTAGCTTGTTGTCCAGGGACCTTATCCATGTCCTGGGATTAGTGCATCAACCAATGTAATATTATGCCAATATCTACACGAGGTGAGCTGTATCTATGTTTCTATTCTTAAAGGGAACCTGTCATGTTGAACATGCTATCAGATCTGTTGGTAGCATGTTCTAGAGCAAGAGGACCTGAACAGATTGGTGTATTGTTCTGTGGGGAAAGATTCAGTAGAACTTGTATTTTTATTTTTCATTTAAATCCCTGCTTATTCTGGGTTAGGGAGTCCCATAGGCGGCGTTTTCTGTGATTGACAGCCATCTCTGCATACACACTCATACCAGAAAGGCTGTCAATCACAGATAAAATAACATACTGGACTCCTTAAGCCAGAAAAGGCAGGGATTTCAATGAATAAATTACAAGTTCTACTGAATCTTTCCCAACAAAAGTATACATTAATCTTCTCAGCTTCTCTACTCTATAACCTGCTGCTGGCAGATCAATTAGCATGTTCAATGTGACAGATTCCCTTTAAGTACATATAAGACACTTGTGTTGGGTTGTAGTATTTGTTTGCCGTTTATTTTATGTTTTAGTACTTCCTATGTGGGTTGCTGAATGTGAGTTCTTGGTCATTGCCCAATGCCAAAATGAGTGGTCCACCCTTACTTTTATGTGTTTCAAAAATAGTATGTAACTACTGAATATATCCATGTAACTTAATTGTAGCAGCCAGTGTCAGGCATCAGCTGCCAAGGCAAATAGGATCATGGGGTGCATTAAAAGGGACATAGATGAACATGATGAGAACATTATTCTCCCATTATACAAGTCACTGGTCAGACCCACACATGGAATACTGTATTGTGTACAGTTTTGGGCACCAGTTCACAGGAAAGACATTGTAGAGCTTGAACAGGTACAAAGGCGGCAACAAAAGTAATAAAAGGATTGGGTGGACTACAGTACACAGAAAGATTAGGAAGATTATGGTTATTTAGTTTAGAAAAAAGACGGCTTCGGGGGGACATAATAAATATGTATAAATATATTAAAGTTCAATATAGAAATCTCTCCCAAGATCTAATTATACCCAGGACTGTATTAAGAACAAGGGGCATCCTCTATGTCTTGAGGAAAGAAAGTTTCTACATAAACATAGAAAGGGATTCTTTACTGTTAGAGCGGTGAGACTGTGGAACTCTCTGCCAGAGGGACTTGTCATGGTGAATTCAATAACAGAGTTCAAAAAGGGTCTGGATGTATTTCAGGAGAGTAAAAATATAACAAGTTATAGTGACCAGGATTCTGGAGAGGGGTCGTTGATCCAGGGATTTTTCCGATTGCCAGATTGGAGTCGGGAAGGAATTTTTTCCCTAAAATGAGGACAATTGGCTTCTGTCTCATGGGGGTTTTTGCCTTCCTCTGGATCAACAATTTAGCACAATAGTCTGAACTGGATGGACTTCTTGTCTTTTTTTGGCCTTACAAACTGTGTAACTATCTACAAAATTTACAAATGCGCAAATGCCCTGTACCCCAGACACAGGTTACCCAATGCTTTTAAAGGGCTTTTTTTTAAATAAGGCAGATAGCAAAAACTGTAAAAATCACTTCAACTTAATTCTCTACCCCTTTTTATAAAAAAAAAAATTGCCAAAATTTTCCGATTTCCCCGAAATGTGATTTTCGGGAGTTTCTCTTCTCATTTTTATACATTCTAGGATTCAATGGAATCAATACATTTTCAGGATTGGTGGAAATGATAAAGATTGTCCATGAAGGCCAAGACTAAATCCCCTCATGGCATTGCATTTCTTACGCACCTTGACCCAATATCCATATGCCAATTACTAGTGGGGACATACACGGTTCCATGGCCCCGGGTAAAAGTAAATTTCACCCCAAATTTTGCCTTTGCTTGCAGGGGTTCTTGTCAATTCCATAGCTCTTATGTTGGATTTTATTAGAAAGAAGCGCTAACATTGACAGATCTTTTGCTGCTACAGCTCTTACAAGTTACTTTCTGTAATTTCTCACTATGCTTGTCAGATTGTCCAAAATCCAATAGGATGACAAGGTGATATTATATCCTCAGCCATTTTGCAAATGAATCCACTCAAAGTGAATTATGTATGTCTCCTCGAAGAGTAAGGTGAATGTGAATGTGCATTCAGGTGTCCTTAAAAGTGAAGGCAGCAATTCATATTTCTTAATGTGCATAATCTATACTAAAGGGAAAATGGGCAATACTAATTATTATGAACAGTAAAGGGGGGCTCAAGTATCTAGAGACAGATTGGGAAGCTGAAACCTGCAGATCTAATAGTGTAAACTTTTTCACAGAAATAATATTAAATAATTTTCACACTTCACAACTGTTGCAAGACGCAACTGACGGGGGACGGGAACACTTTTATAATTATATTTCATAGAGATGCTATAATGTACTTAATTTTAGGGCGGCAAAATTTTATTGATTTAGAGAGCCCATTGTATAACCCCATAACTTTCAAAAAAAAAAATTACTTTAAAAAGGGAGTCCCCCATTACACCTTCTGACTTAATCGTCCCTAGTTACAAAAAGGAGACTTATGGGGCAGCAGGACTTGTAGTTCCCTGTTCCACAGCAAATAGTAGCGTGGGGAAAAAAGTTTCCCCGCGCCACGCAACACATGGGTGAAAATAGGTGAAATCTTCTTACAGGGGCAAGACAGCAAAAGAAATGTAAAAACCCTTCCCTGCCTACCAAACAAAAAAAAGACACCTTTTTTTTCTGGGGTTACTTAATAAATAACCTGTTCTGACTTCATACAAATTCTTTTAAAACAAACCCCCATCCTATCCCGTTTGTAACCCGGGGACTGCCTGTACTGCAAGAAACAAATTGGCAAAACAAAATTTGTGCCGTTTGGCTAACATGAAAGCTAAAAGACTACAGAGATGTCTTGCATTAGAATTTGGGTCAAAGTCAAATTTACCAACAACCTTCATTCCCAAATTTTAAACAGGGGCCGTAAATCCTCAAAAAAAACAGGTCTCTTTCCCAAAAAGTTATAAACCCTAAAATCCTCAGGGCTTTTAGGCCCCTTTTTTGGGTTAAATTATCTCTGGGGGCCAACTTCTCCAGCAGCACAGTTGCTCCGACATCACTTCTACTCTAATGCACTTTCAATCCCACAGCACATTAGAATTAGAAGTGATGTTGGAGTCTAGTTGATGTCGGAGTAATGGCATTGGTGAACCAGGAAGCCCTGCTGAGAGGTAAGTTATACCTCAAAAGGCCTAAAAACCATAACCTCAAGGTTATGGTTATGGCTAGACAGTGAGTAAAAATTGTGGGTTCGGGGAAAAAACTTGAAAAATTTTTTTTTTTTTTACAAGTGCAGTCGAACTATTCCAAATAAAAAAGGGGGCAGTTTTGCCAAATATTTATTGGGTGGTGGTTTATGAGAAAACATACCCCTTTCCCGTGGATTACAACAGCCTGTTCCCAACCGAAAAATGTAGGGGGGGGGAGATTTCGTTTCATCATAGAGGGGTTCTTTTCTGTAAACGTGGAATAACAATCTTTTTAATGGTTTTCATAGTTGATTCGTTCTATGGACCATGTGCTGGATTATCTGGGTGGATGCTAGATCTAGGAATAACTGCTGGTTTCCATATTTGTAGTCGGGAAGGAATTTTTTTTTTTTTTAATTGTCCAATTGTCAGTTGCTCCTTGCATGTTTTTTCCCCCCTTCTAACGAAAAAGCTGGAAAAAAGAATGAACAAAGGATATTTTACCTTATATTTTAAATTACAAATAGGATGGCCCAACAGTTTTTTTGTATGGTTTCCAAAAACAGTTTTAAAAAATTAATAAATCATAACCATTTGGGTGATAGGGTTATTGTTTTTTTTTAGCCTGGAGTACTTTTAAATTTGA
>JAODAL010009473.1:0-110613 GCA_025379985.1 Phyllomedusa bahiana | reverse complement strand
TTTTGGGGTTTTTTCTCTGATGCAGTGTAGACATAGCCTAAGGCACTAACAGATTTTTTTCTTAATACAGGTGACAAAAGCACCATAGGGAGCAACATAACTGAGTGAAGGACAGATAAAGTCAAATATTTTTCCATGACAGCAGGAGTGTTGCCCAGAGGTTATGATGGTATTGTAAAGGGGGTAACATGTAAGTATAAATACTGTATAGGATGGGAAATGTATAGCGTGTGTGGCAGAGTAACCTCTGATAATCGTATTTTTCTGCTGCTAGAGGGTGTGCAGCCGGAGATCTGCAAGCAACACGCCACCAAGAGTACCTGGCCTTGGTGGGGTAGGAACCAACCATATGAGTTGTCAGCCGCAGTAAGTGGTTTGCAATTGTATATAGTTAGTGTGGCTTTTCAGCCGTTCCTAGGTCGGCTCTTATCGGGAGTAGACAACGTGTTGTGTAGGTGTCTACTCCCCATGTTCCAGGCCAGGTTTTGGGCAGGTCTCTGGAGGCCTATAAAAGGCCTGGGCCTGCAGGTGATGGGGGGTGTGGTCTGCTAGCTGGCAGTGCAGCAGAGTAACTGACAAGAGGCTCTAGACCCAGAGGCTTGGGAACGAGGAGGGTCTGGTGAGGACTCTGGTGGTAGTGCTGGATATTAGAGAGGTCTGTCAAGAGTTACAGTTAGTGGCCAAATGGTTGAGGGTTTATTTTGTACATTTTTCTGTGTACTGCTGTACGTTTATTCTGTGCCTTAATAAAGCTGGCTGAGGCTGTGACCTGAATGACACCCCCCTCTCTCCCCGATGCACCAAGATGGCGGCCGAAAGAGTGTGAGTGTTCTCAAGTGCTATAGTGTGTTCTACGTAATTTAGAAGGGGTTAACAACCAACCAGGAAAGCTGACAGGGGTGGAGCTGGAGGCACAGTGATAAAGAAGAGCCTGTCATCTCTGCAGCAGTTGGGGTAATGTTCTGAGTTTTGGTCCATGTGGTTCCTGTTGTGAGCAGCAGTAAAAGGGGGACCCCTGTCTATTAAGCCACCAATAGACAGGACAGGCTGGGGTGAAGGAAAGCTGTCCATCTTACTGCAACACCTGATGTGGAGCAGGCACCGAGAGAGAATAGACACCCAGACAGAGTGGACACTGAAGGGAGACAGACCACTCAGAAACACAAGTGGACAGTTTGGGTGACTGCCAGAAGAGAAAGTGACCCTAGTGTGTCCAGGACAATGTCCTGTGTTGCCAGGCACCAGAACCCTTGCACATCCCAGCTGGGTAGGGGATCAGCACCAGTGTCAGCACCTTGCACAGATGGACTGGGTTGGAATAAGAAGGGAGCTTTGAGGAGTGACAAGAATACAGAGAGAGGGGGTCTGAGGTATGCCACAAAGACCATTGCCTTGCATTTATGATATGTAACATCCACAAGAAGAATACTGTGAGTTAGGCCTGAAGTATTCCCAGAGAAACTGTGTTGTCTGCTGTTAATAAGCACCAGTGCACCACATTACCACCACATGTCCGATCTTCTGGAATAATACCATCTAGAAACCTGTGATGTTCTTACAGTACCTTGACCTGAAATGGAAATATCAGGTGTAGTCACGTAGATGGGAGAAACACAAGTTCAGTTTTTGAAAGATTTAGTTTTAGGTACTGAAAACAAAGGACATGATGTTAGAGACTGCTGACAGATAATCACTGTTTTTTGTAATACAGGGATGATGTCTCTTGAAAAGGGTAATGAATGACAAATCTTTTCAAAATTTGTCCAGAAGAGACTGTGTAGAAAGAAAAGAGCTCAGGATCTACAACTGATTGCTGAGATCGGCTGTAGGGATTAGTTTCTGAAGTGTAGGGGGCACCACATTGTGCAGGGCACTCTTGAACATTCAACTATAATGTTTGTCAGCCAGATCTAGGCAGGAAAGGGATATGAAGACTGTAGATTGTCTTTAAGCTTTTAAGTATTAATGGCAAGAAGAATTTTATATGTATTATTATTATTATTTATTTTAGAGCGCCATTGATTCCAGGGCGCTGTACATTCAGGGGGTTACATACATAAAATAAGTCAAACAAGTACAATAGTGACAATCTGTGACTAACAACAGGTACAGAGGGAAAGAAAACCCTGCCCGCGAGGGCTTACAATCTACAAGTATGATAAGGAATTGATTTTTGAGAAGGCAGAATGTTTTAGCCAGTGAATATCCATCTTCATGTCTAGGTGAATTAGTAAGTTGTGAGAGAGAAATATATTTGGGATGTCAATGAGGATGTAACAGTACCCATAATTAAACAAGGTGTTTCACTACTTAGGAAATAATGAAGCCAGGCAGCAAGGTGATCAAGTAACTGATAGGATAAGCAAGAAGGGCAGAAGGCAACTGTCATTCATAGCAAGAATGGATGGAAGAGCCCAAGGGTATGAAGCTCAAAGGAGAGTCATTTTATTGCGGGAACTGAAGAAATTACCTGGATAGTGCTTGTCCCATCAGAGACAGGTATGCTCGCTTCACACTGCCTTAAACGGCCAGTGCGTACCACCCAGCTTTCCTGGGCCCAATCATCTGCCATCTGAACCTTTTTAAAGTGCACTTCCCTCTTCATTCTTTGTCAGTTTGTTGGTGTATCTACTCCGCGTTTGGGAAGTGTTCCTATTTACAAATTTTTTAGTATCTGAGCTAAGCATGTCTCCTGACTCCCACACTTGTCTGCTGCCTGTCCTGACCTTCATTCCTTTTTTTTTGCAAAAGAACCCCATCTGTCATGACCTTCTTCTTGTGACTCTGCCCATTCCATCGGTACCACACCAGGTCAGGCTGTTAATCAACGACGTGACCACAGGAGTTACCTGCAGCAAATTCTGAAGATCCTTTGTACTATGTGCTTAAACGGTGAAGATCAGTAGACTCCGTTCTTCGCCATAGTTTCTACGCCATATCTTGTGGTTGACCAGAATATCCACTACATAATTCTGGTAATCATAACAAAAGTTTGTGTTCCCACCTCACCATCCAATTTATTTTTAGGTCTTGGATATGACATAGCTGTAGACCACCAAACTCTTAAAGCCGTGTGTTTTGTGAGAGCCAGCAGGTTTTAAGAATTTGAAAGGAATTCATCATAAATGAAGAGGAGTTTGTTGCGCATTTACTGAGAGATCTGATGCTTAGAGATAAAGTAGACAAAGACGTACAAAGAAATGTATATCAGATTTGCAAAAATTTCTTTGGCATGACAGGATAAGAAGAGAAAGTTAGTAGTAAAATATGGTGGACTGAGGTTCAGGAGAGATGTCCCCTGCAGCTTGCAGAAGAGAAAATAGAGCTACAGCAGTTGGTTTTAGTGATTTATGAATGTGATTTTCCTACAGAAGAACAAGATGGTTTATGTATTAAGTGATTTATTTTCAGATAGTTTTATGGTGATTCAAAAGAGAATGAATTATGCTTGGGAGCTGTAACATAGTGAGGGAAGGAGATGGGAGAAATGATGCTGAAGACGTACAATGGGTTGTCTTGTTTGAAGGCAAGCAAAAGCTAAAATGATATACAGAAGGGCAGCAAACATGGTGATTTTTTTTTTGTTGCTGAAGCCTTACAGATATAGAAAGTAGATAGCTGTACACAGGCGGCTGTGATAGACATAAAATTTTTTAGGAGGGCTCCCTGTGCAAAACTGTACATGTGCTCTTTCGTTCAGTAGCTCATCACAGAATACCCTCTTATGTTCTTAATAAAAATATCCAGGCATTGAGCTATGAAATCATGAATTCAGACTTACTTTCAAAACGTATAGGACCGTATGAAGATGCCTTGCCCGCTTTAAGTTGGATGGTGTGGGCTGACCTATTATAAGGGTTTCATTCGACGGGATTGGCGTGAAGCAGGCCAGTCAACCCCAGGAAAGCACTTTTATTGGGGTGGGCACTTTTCCATATTAGGTTAAGTCTCCTTTGGAGTATCACCCCCTGCAATTGAAGGTGATGGCTGACAACCTAGGTGCCTTTCACCATGGCCTGTATTGCCCACTCTGTCAGGGAGGTTGAGCACTCTTAGGGTAGGTGGTTCTGGGTTTTATGAAGAAGATAGGTTCTGTAGGTTTGTTGGTAAGTTAAATTTGTATGTGTGTGTATGTTAGAATAGGTGTATATTTTTTAAGTAGAATATTCTGCCACAGTTATACGTTAGAGAAAGTCCCTGAGAGGTTGTGAGAGGAGTCTCAGTATAAGCTCATGGTAGACCGTGAACTCGCTGACATAAGTTCCAGCGGTTGTAGCCAGTTGGCATGTGAGAGGATGCAATGGAGTAGTTGCTTAAGGTAAGTTTTAATGTATTTACTTGAAATAGAACTGGTATTTGCCATGCGGTCAAAACCATCAATGCTACATAACAGTGTGAAGATGAGGAAGTCTGCTCACAAGATGGATGCAGAGAAGATAGCAGCCAGGACGTGATGTTAAGAGAGAGGGAGGAGAAGAGAGAAACAATCTTGTATCATGGGGAAATTCTGGTTTAAACGGAGAAGGAAAATTGATGTAAAACAATGAAAACTTTAGCTGAGGTGGCAGCATAATTTTTTAGTATAAGAAAAAACATACATTGCAACTGTTAATAAATATGGTTGAAGCTTGGTGACAGCCTACTCCCGTCTGAAATCATTGGGATTTCACTACCATAAACCAAAATAAGGTAAATCTATTTCTGTTGTAGGAATGAGGATTCTGGATCATGAAAGACGCAAAATGTAAAAAACAGAAAACAATAAACTGTAAAAACAGATGATCTGGAACAGTCAAATGTAAATAATCCGTAGCAGGATGTTCGGGAAAGGCTCGGTGATGAGCACTCCGAGTCAATATGTACTTGAAAGTTACTTGTTTGGCGTGACTACTAGTTTGAAGTTGACACAGGGCTGGTGTTTGGAATGTCCTGTTTGTTATGAAGGACATTTCAAGTTTTTTCCGTATGAAAGGCACTCTGATGCACATTAGTATCACTAACATCTCACTTAGTGTAATGTCTTCTGCAGAGAGGGCTTGTGACCACACCGTGCAACCCACGACAATCAGTAATATCATTCCTTGGTTGTGAAAGCACTGTGCGATGTGAAAAACTAACCTTGCAATGGTGCTTTACAGCTTTAGCCTTCTAGTGAAGCGTTCGAAGCGGTGACAATTCAAGCCGGACTCCTTTCGACTTGGTGATGCGGGTCATTCAATTCCGGACGAATCTCAGGATCATTGTCAGGGGTATTGGAGACTGAAGTCGTATTCATAAGATGTTTTCTTTACTTTCGTTCAGCAAAGAACTCTGACCTGTCAGCCAAGAGATTTTGGCTATTTAAGTTTCAAGGGAACTAACAGACGACAGTCTGGTGGGCAACAGACTGTAGGGTTGAGGTTGAGATGGAAACATATGTTGGCCACTGCTTAGGGTTTAGGGTATTCTACTAATCCTTTCGATTGCGGTTTACTGACATAGACATAGAAGCGTTTAGTCGTGGTTTTTTTATGTAACCCAAGGGAACAAACCTTGCTGTCAGTGTCTAGTCACATATGTCTTACAAATGAATATCAAAGCTCGTCGATGAATTAAAGTCTTGCTCTGCGTTCTTTACAGCAGTACAGCGCACACAAAGTTCAAGTCTGGGGCTGGTTGTTGCTATGGTTTAGGAAGCTAGTTTAGCACTTTCCAATGAGAATTCCACTTGATACTTTTCCTGCTAATTGTAAATTACTGTGTGGTAGGCAGAGGCAGAGGCAGCGTTGAATCACTGGTGGATGCATTGTTGAATATGTGGACTTCCCTTCTCTGGCTTGTGGAAGAGATGCTGGAATGTAAACAACGAGGATATAGTGAATCTTGTCCAAGGCGTGCAGGGATTCTTTCCAGGGGACTCCCACTTCTTGCTGTTGTCAAGGGGCAGTGGGAGCATTCCCAGTCCTCAATAGTTTCTTGAGAAAGCTGTCTTAGTAGGAAATTGCCTGTACAGTCAAAGGGGCTACAAATCACAGTGGATCATATAGGGCTTTGTTCACCACTGAGAGGACTCCACGTTTAGTGAATGGTTTTTTGTCTGTACAATTACCCTGGAAGCAAGTGAATCATTTAAATGTCCCATCTCAAAACCAGACTTCTCTGCACTGGAGGGTCGTCTATGCCAGGTTTAAGTCGTGAATCTGCGGCACAGTCGCTGGGCTGAAAGGCTTTCATGGACAGCATTACTGTTAGAGGCAATGTTTGTGTAATCGCAGACAAGCTTTAGACAGCATACCTTGTGTTCTTTTGAAGCATCTATGGCTTCTTCTGCTTTGGGCAAAGATTTGATGTGTGTCGTCCACGTAGAAGTCTTCTTTCAACATGGTGACGGCATCCTTCCCAAACTCTGACTCACCATCAGCGCAAGTCCTTGAGGCCATAAGTAGGAGACAGCAGTGAAGGACTGTTACCGAACCGTGGCACCTTCATGCGGTATTTGTTATTTCTTGTTAGTGTTCATTGTCCTGTGCACAGAAACCTGAAAGGAAATTTCGTGGTCTTCTCGTACGATGAAACATGGATCATTTGCTCAATGTCAGCGGTAAATGGCGGACTGGTTATCCTTTCTTGAATCTCATAATGCACTCCTACCAAGCTGTTGGTCAGGTTCGGGCCCTGTGAGACGAGTACCATCGTTAGGGGATACGCCCATGATGCTTTGGCACTGATGTTCAACACCACCCTGATCTGGTTTATGGATTTTAGTGGGTGTTAGTCTCAAAGGAGTGGATAGATACAGCAGTTGCTTTCATGCTCTTGCAAAAGGTGGAGCTGGCTACTGCCTGGTCTTTGAGAAATATTCTTTTTCCATGAAGGCCACATTAGTGATACTGTCATTCTCAAGCTTGTTTCTTTGTGTACGTTGCAAGGAGATGGAATCTGTGATAATGCTTGTTCCCGGTTGTTAGGAAAGCCTGCTCTTTCAGCCCGAAAGGGTAAGGGTGCAAACCCAATGGTTAGATTGATCCTTGAAAGTTCTCTATGTCCATTTATTTTGCATACACTCTTTATTCTTCTATGAGGACAAGCTTACTCTGTTGTCGTCTTGTGTTATGTGAAAACACCGTTCTCCTAATGTTATTCGTAAGGCGTAGATTGATGTCTGGTGCCTTACTGAAAATTTGGAAGATGCTCACTTTACACTCGTAATTGATGGGACATGGCTTGAAGTGGGTTGTGAGTCCATTGTTGAGCACAAGGTTTTATAGGAGTTCACTGAGGGGGGGGGGGATATGGTTTATGATTCGATCCAAAACACAACATTGCCATTGATTTACCCGCCTAGGTCAAGTTTTGTGCTTTGGGCATCATCTGGACAATTGCATTGTTGACGTACCTTATGGACTATAGAATGTTCTCCTTACGAGCAAGAGAAGGATTTGTCAGCGTTCTTGGTCCATAGGGAGGAATCTCCTTTGCCAGGTGTCTCAAGTGGGTGATGATGATAAGCAGCTTCAGGAGTCGGAATTCTCTTCTTTGTTATCAGGTATCTGGTCACATTCAATTAACGTTGGTAGGGATATTTGGATTGTTCTGTTAATTGGAGGAAATTAGGGTATCCAGTGGCTCTTCTGCCGAGCGGTCATCCTATGCACGACCGGAGCCAAGTGTTAAGAGTGTATGTATTGCTTATACCTTTATACCGCAAGTCTCAAACGAACTTAGTGCTTTGCTAGAGACTGTTGCTTTGTTTGTCTATTTGCATTTAAATTCCTGGTTAGGCCTTTTTTGATTGCCGCCTTCTGGATTGACACTCCACTAGACACACCCTTGGACAGCCACTTGGGGCCATCCTCTTTGTGACATTACTTCCATGCAGGGTGGAGGAGATCAGTGGTTAGTAGCTGAAGCTGAGTGGATGGCTACCCGACTGCGTTGTGATGGCTTAGATGTTGCTTGAAGTTGTGGGTTGTGTTCAGGAGAAGAGGTAGGGAAGCATGGCTGCACGTGATTGTCACTTACTGCATTCAAATACACTTGATGACAGCCTTACAGTCTTTTGCAAAAATGGTTTGAAGAAGCACAACACTTGTTACACTCCTCCTAGTTCCTTAAGCGTGGTCTCTGTACGTTCTTGCAAAGTCTTTGACCGAAGCCTACGACTTCCTTCAGTGGAGAGGTCTTTTTGTGGATAGGTCCACATCGATTAGGGTCTGTTTGTCTTTATAGACAGGAGCGTCCTGTCTAGTGGGTGCAGGATGCAGTGAAATGGACGTCTTTCTTCCTAACAGATAATGTTCCCCTCAAGGTCTCTACGTTTGCTTGTTTGGTTTTCATTCTTGTGCATGATGTTTGAGTTGGTTAGAGCAGATTCTGTGAAGGACAAAAGTGGGATCGTTCTTCTTCCGAGTTGGTCCACTGATGAATCTAGAAAAAATAGGAGATGGTGGATGGAAAAGGAGCTTCGTTGGTGAGTTCTCTTTTGTATCTGGAGCCCATGTCTGCCATTTTTCTTGCATGCCTTATGGTAATTAGGACATACAGGGATTGAACACCGTGAGCTGATATCAAGGTTAACTCGGAGTCCTGACAGAGTGATCCCATTTTAGAAGCTCTAGTCCTTTTTGTAGGTCGCCTGAGGTCTTGAACATGCGGTTGTACCTTGTTGGTGTTCTTTGGGACAGGTTTGAAGTCCTCTTAAACAGGCGACTTTCCTATAGCTTCTGAACTGCCGTAAGTCTGTTCTAAGTCTTTCCCATGCCAGCAGCAAAGACCTTCTTCTGAGTGGACCCGCAAGAACTGCCTTCAATGTCTTTACTTCGTTACGCAGAATCTGGTGCCTAACCAGTTAACGAGCAAGTCAAGCTATTCGCTTGGCAGTGGAGGTTAGATCATTGATTACTGTCCTCGAAGGTAGATTCCAGGACTGCTATAATTTTCCGCTATGGTCATCGAACCAAAAAAAAAATACTTTGAGAGGACTAATGTTTTATCAGCTCCCTGCATATAATTTTTCTAGCAAAGTCCGAATGTATGATCTACCACCTCGTGTCACAGTATTACCTTGTGGATATCCCTGGGGCGTGAAGTTTCTTGGCATTATGTGGCTTGAGATGTCATCAGGATGTAAGATGTAGCATAAGGGTTAAGCTGCGGTTTAGTCTCTGGAGGATCTGATTTGTGTGATGCTGGAAATTACCTTGTTCTGGATAGGTGGCATCCTCTGATGCTTCTCAGGTTACAGCAAGTGTGGTAGGTGATTGTGCGGTAGGTTTGTGAAGTGGCATTGGTACATTTGTCATAGAGGTGGTGCATGTGGATGATTGCTTTTTGCACATACGTTGGCGGTGCTGTTCAGCTGGGCTTCCACTTCTGCAGGGATTGGAGCGTCTGGTTAGTGTCTTGCACCTTATTGCTTGTTCGAAAACCTTTATGCTTGGCTAAGGCAGCTGCTTTCCACTTTCCATTTGAGAACCTTTAGTTGGGCTGCTGTCCTCTGGCTTGCTTTGAGCCCATATCTTGCCTCTGCCTTCGCCTGTGTTTGCGCCATTTTCTGCTTGTCTGTGCGCCAATTTCTGCGCCTCTGCCTTGCCGTCCTTTGAGCCATTTCCTGTCTTCCTTCATTGGCGCAAAGGAACTTCTGACGCTTAGCTATTTTCTGCGTCAGACGGATTTCTATCTGCTTGTCGTGCATTATTGACATTCTGGTGGCGGGAAGTACTTGAGATGACAGCGTACGGTTTGCTTGAGGCAGACCTGATGAGACTTTACTTCTTGCAGGTGTGCGATTGCGGTGTTCTGCCTTATCTTTGGCGCCTTTCACTACGGGTCTTTTTGTTTGAGTAAAAAGCTTCTCTTCAGCTAGTTCTGCTGCGCATCATCAAAATCAGCGTGTACTCCGGAATGTGATTATACTTAGCAGACAGCCGATGGTTAGAGTTCATAGCGGCGAAATAAGCGATTCACTGTTGTGGTTAATGTTGCTGCGTCACTGTCGTTCTAGCGTGAGATGGCTGCTATTATAGTGTTCAGTTCTTTGCCAGAAGATCATTCAGATTATCAAGGAACTCTTCATTAGTTTTTTCTCAAAAGGTCTCTCTAAATCTTTTGCGAGGGTTTGATGACACGTTCGATGTGCTATTTGTTCTTCCACGAAACATGGACTCTATGTTTCCTGCAATGTATGAGTCTTTGGTGCACGATTGCTTTTGCTAGATGCGCGACAGAGGAGCTTTTCAGAGCCATTTTTTGTGGCTTATTAATCCCTTGTTTGGCGTGGTACTGACTCTTAAGATGGTGCTGCAGCTTGTGCACGCTGGTTAGGACTGCTGGGTGTGCTGCTAAGATGGACGACAGCTCTATGCTTGCTTGCAGGACTGTGTGATCTTGCTGAAACTGCAGATTCAGCTCGTGTTTTGATTTCTGCATCACAGATAATACGTTAGAGAAAGTCCGCCCTGAGAGGTTGTGACGAGGGATTTTCTCCAGTATAAGCTGAATGGTAGACATTGAACTCGCTGAATTATGTTTCCAGCGTGTTCGTAGCCAGTTGCATGTAGTGTGGATGCAAGGGAGTTGCTTAAGGTAACAGTTTTAATGGGATTTATCTTGAAGAACTGTATACTAGCCTTGCGGGTCAAAAAACTGTTTGATAATTCACAGTGAAGATTGAGCAGTCTGCTCTCACAAGATGGATGACAGGAGAAGAAGCAGGACGTGATGTAAGAGAGAGTATGGAGACGAGAGAACAATGTTATCATGGGAAAATTGGTTTATGGAGAAGTGTACATTGATGTAAAACAATGAAAACTTTAGCCAGAAGGTTGGCAGCATGTTATTGTATAAGAAAACATAAACATTGCACAGTAAATAAATATGAGGCTGTAACAGCATATAGAACTTCTGCCAATTTATTTATTTTTTATCTTAGGATAGAAAAGGGAAGGGTTAACACCCCTGTAACATTAATTTTGCTGTTTTTGTCCCTGTTGAGAAGATTTCACTTCACTTTCTGTTTCTCAAGGAAATAAATTGGTCCCACTAACCTTGGTTAGTGTGAGTCTGTGGGGGTGCTCAGTGGGAGGATTTTTTGTTCATATGTATGGCGTCAATTAAAATCACGGCACACGACTATAATGAATTTATAAAATGGTATATCATTTATTTACAGCAAAGATATAGATTACCAGTTATAGTAACTCTCCCTGGTGCAACAATCAAGAGAGATATTGCAGATGGCAATGTTGTAAGTCCAGATATATGGGCAATGTTTCAGCCCGGGTTGGCCTTCTTCTGGTCACATTTGGAGGAAGAGACCGGTGGCACAAGCGACTGTAGCGTTGAGCATGCAACACTGCTAAAGGCGCATGGTAGAGCCAAAATGAATGGGGCGTGACTCTGATGTAACACTCTGAGTCATGCCCCAACAATAGCCTTTATTCTTAAAGGCGTTGTCTCACTACAGACATTGATGACATACTGCTAGTATATGCTATCAATATCTGATAGCTGCAACTTCCACCTCTGGGACCCGCACTGATCTTCTTAATGATCCTTGAAACCTCTCTGTTGGGACCGGAGAGCAGTTGAGGACTTTCCCATAGATATGAATGTGAGTTCTGATTACAGCTGAGCATCATTGTTCGGCTAAACTCGGAAATCTCATTCAAATCTAACAGCCCCGAACACCTCTCTGTTCAGAAATAAGTGGGAATTATGCTACCATCAGACATTGATGGCATATCCTAGTGAAACAAACCCTTAGAGTTTGAGTCATATGTTATTTAGATATTTGAAACTCAGGGACTACCTTTACTTATAAGGGATTATTTACTTAGTTCTATAGATTATTTAATGTGTTATACTATTATTCAACTAAACTTAACGTGAACCTATCAGCTGGTTCATGCTGTCCTATCTGAGAGGAGAATAATATAGAGGGAGATAAACTGAGCTCTCTGATAACATCTTGAATCTTGACACAGTGTTGAGGTGGCGGCAGCATGAGTAGGCCACAGAGTGGCACAATGACAGATTGTGGAGGTGGCAGTAGCATGAATAGGCTACAGAGTGGCACAATGACATAATGTGCAGGTGGCAGCAGCATGAGTAGGCCACAGAGTGGCACAATTTCACAGAGTGGAGGTGGCGATAGCAACAGCAGCAGCATCATCAGGCCAGAGAGTGGCACAATGACAGAATTTTGAGGTGGCAGCAGCCAGTTGACATAATGAGGAGGTGGAGACAGCAGCAGTATTAAGCCAGAGAGTACCATGGTGACATAGCCTGGAGATGACAGCAGCAGCAGCATGAGGATACCTGAGTGCACTGAACACCCGCTCTGATGCCACACTACTGACCGGGCAGGACAGCTTCTCTAGTGCAAACTCGGCAAGTTGCGGCCACAAATCCAGTTTGGCTGCCCAGTAGTCCAGCGGAACTTCAATGTGGGGTGGCAGGATGCTGTCCAAGCAGGCCACCACCTGCTGGTTCAGGGTCTGCTCCAGGTGCTGCTGCCGGTGAGTATCTTGCTTCACTACGCGGGTGAAGAAAGCTTCTTATCAACAACCCCAGACTCAGGTTGCTGCTGATGGAGCTGGTACTGATCCTACCCCCTCACACCCACAGCAGCCATTGCAGTGGTACATGAGCGCTGAGGAACCCCCGGTCAGACTTGAGAGGATAGACGATGGCGCAGATAGGCAGCAGCTAACTGACTTGTCTAAAAAAAAAACTTTGAAATACTGCTTGTGTTTTTATTGTTCTCTGCACCAAAGAGTTACTGCTTGGCC
The DNA here is from genome assembly GCA_025379985.1 of Phyllomedusa bahiana. Taxonomy (NCBI): domain Eukaryota; kingdom Metazoa; phylum Chordata; class Amphibia; order Anura; family Hylidae; genus Phyllomedusa; species Phyllomedusa bahiana. Next base: position 97,843 of record JAODAL010009473.1, on the reverse strand, counting down.
CAGAGAACAATATCCCAAAATAATAACCTGCCTTTAATGGAGATGTATGTATATGACAAATACACAAGCTGTATTTCAAAGGTGTTTCACCTTCCAAGTGAAAAAAGTAACTCTTTGGCGCAGAGATTAATATCCTAAAATAATAACCTGCCTGTAGTGGAGATGTGTATATATGTCAAATACACAGCTGTATTTCAAAGGTTTTATTAGACAAATAAGTTATTTGACAAAATTACTGGTGACACCCTCTCCACTTGGGGATGGGGCTCTACATGTATCAACGTTTAACAGAATAGGTTCTGTCATAATCTGTGAAATCATCTGATGATGGTATAAAAGGAGTGTGCTCTTTGACGTTATAGTGGGATTCTGACCCTCTGCTCGGTTCTTTCTAGCTGGTGCTGACATTACCCTGTCAGGCTACATTCCCACTTCAGTTACTTGCTCAGTTTGGACCCTGTAACTTCCCAGAGAAGTGAAGTGTGAAGTGATTCTAAGAGCAGCGCCTGTCATCTGCATGTCATACTAAATCACAGCATTGTTTCAATACCAAACCATGCTTCCTATGCATATTTCTGCATGGCACAATGTTCTACAAGACCATACAGGCTCTCTGCAGCCAGGAAATAACTGTTTTTAATACGATTTATCGCAAATAAATTCGGAACAAAACTCATTTTTGGTAAAAATTCGGCTAATCGTCCGAATTTTTGAGAAATTCGCTCCTCTCTAGTCCTGAACATTGATAGTAGAAGACTCTATGTGGCAGAACAGTGAGTACAGTAAATAATCTTTATAGTGTTATCCTAGACAATACATCCAATTGCACATCTATGCGTTTGCACCTTGATACATACATAAAAGCATGGTACACATTTCATAGGGAAACAGGATAAACATAGAATAATCGTGTTACCTTTTAGATATGGATTCTTCTCTGCATGAGTTTACAGTCTGAGACATATGAAGTTTGGTTTCAGGCAATAGCAAAACAGCAGTCAAAGAAGTATAAAAACTAAATTGTCAGCAGTAGGAGATCTGGAGACCTGGAGAGTTGAGTATGAGAAGCAACACTGAAGAACTAGCAGACACTGTGAAGATATTCATGAGGTAAGTCCCGATAATGGGAGCATGAAAAGGTCATTAATGATAAAGAATGTAACAGGAAATGTGGAGGTTATGTTATGGGTCAGTTTTGGATAATGGTAGAAGATAATGGTAGAAGAAACCAAGTCGAACAATGCTTTGTAGGTTAAGGTTTAGACTGCGCTAGCTACTAGAGGGCTATTAAATATAACAGGAAAGCTGAATACATGAAGCTGAATACTTAAAAGGTATGTTCAGACGATGAGAAAAATGTACTCGCTGGAGTTTGTCAGATTTTACTGTTTAAAACCACGTTGTCAATAAGTATTTCATGTGGATTCAAGTAGTTTTTTTCTGGTGAATTTACAATCAGAAAACTAATCCCATTTATCTCTATGGAGTTTTGGAAGAGGATTCGTGTCCAAAAATACATATAAATGTTGTGGACTTATTTTAGAGAAGGTTTTTAGCCATTCCCATTGACTTCAATAGTAACTTTTTCATGTGTAATACTGTCAGCTGTATACCAAGATGGGCTCTCCAGAATACAGCAAAGTCACATACAAGGAAAGCGACTGCAATAACAGTCCAACCAAGTGTTGCATTTTAATGAACTTTACGAAAGAGTGTATTCGAAAACCCCCCAAATCACATGCACACGAGTGTTAGCCATGGCCCCTGTGCTGCACACCGTGCTGCCAGAAGTATGTTCTTCGGACACACGATAAGTTTGCCTAAGGCCGGAGGCTATTTACCTATTAATACCCTATACAACAGGAACAGTTGTTTGTGGTGCAGTTCGAGGGCACGCTTGCAGTGTAGCACAACAGCTTACAAATTATTAATTATACCCACTATTACCAAAACACAGATAACAATCAAAGTGTATCAGGCGAACGTGTTGCAGACCTAACAGCACTGATATCAAGTGTTGTTCAATGTTCCACTCAGGAACTGTTCCTGGATAATCACTTATGGCCTGACACTGACTCTGGCCCTGACTATGCTAACTACAGGCCTGGTAATAGTTACAAATAGGATGGCATGCACACTGCCAACCAGGATCTACTTTGGAGTTGTACACAGTCACAGCTTCGGGGTGATGGTTCCCTCTGTCTGAGTCCAATATCAAAGATAGCGGTCACTCTTCTCTTCTGCTGAATCCTGGCACAATGTCCATTCTGTCTCTGTGTCTTCCTCACCAACAGCAGCAACACAGCAAGCAGGTCTCTTCTCTCCCAGCAGGACCTAGTTACTGCTAGTGGCTCCACAGAAACAGGGAAACTAGGTCAAATGGTGCTCAATGTGTGTCCTCTGTCTGGTCTCTTAGTTTCATCTCATACTGTCTAAGATGCTTGCTGCGTCACTTCCTCCCAGTCACATGACCCACAAATTACATGTCTTATCATAAATTACATACAGGTTGGACTTTCAAAACAGCAGCATCTTGTAGCCAAACAGAAGAATGTAGCATGTCAGTATCAAATAATTTATTATGCATCAGATTATAGTTCCCTGGACAGAGGTAATGAGGCCAGGCCCGGATTGCTCACAGGGCAAACCGGGCATTTGCCCGGCGGGCCGCTGGGGACTGGGCCGCAGGGCCGGCTTGGATCGCCCGCCAAGGGGACCAGTGTTTCCCCCGAGTCCGCCGAGTCCCTGCGCCGGTCTGTGGCGCGCTACAGGGCTCCCTCGCCACGCGGCTGCACGGCCGGGTCACCAACCCAGCCATGCAGCCATCACGGCCGCCGCCTGCACCTCGCGATGCAAGCAGCGGCCGAGGCTGAACAGCCGGGATCTTCTGATCCTGTCTGTTCAGCTCCCAGGAGGCCGCGGGGCAGGTGAACGATGTGATGACGTCATCGCGCGCCTGCTCCGCGTCCCGCACACTGCTGCCGGCGGCGCTCCGGGGAAGAGGACAGAAGAGGAGGGAAAGACATCGGTAAGTATTGTTTTTATTTTATTTTTTTAAACTACTAGCCCTGTCTGCCCATATACCAGCCCTGTCTATCTATATATTGCCCTGTCTGCCTATATACCAGCCCTGTCTAACTATATACTGCTCTGTCTGCCTATATATCAGCCCTGTCTACCTATATACCCTGCCCAATCCGCTCTACCTATATACTGCCCTGTCTGCCTATATACCAGCCCTGTCTGCCTATATACTGCCCGGTCTACCTATATACTGCCCTGTCTGCCTATATAACAGCCCTGTCTACCTATAAACTGCCCTGTCTACCTATATAATGCCCTGTCTACCTATATACCAGTCATGTCTACCTATATACCAGTCCTGTCTGCTTATATACTGCCCTGTCTACCTATATACCTGCCCTGTCTGCCTACATACCAGCCCTGTCTGCCTATATACCAGCCCTGTCTGCCTATATACCTGCCCTGTCTGCCTATATACCTGCCCTGTCTACCTATATACTGCCCCTGTCTACCTATAAGTGGCCCTGTCTATATACTAGCCCTGCCTGCCTATATACTGGCCCTGCCTGCCTAATAGAGGCCCTGCCTGCTTACATACTGGCCCTGCCTGGCTATATACTGGCCCTGTCTGCCTACATACTGGCCCTGACTGCTTACATACTGGCCCTAGGGGGCTAATTACTTCCCCTGGCCCTACGTGGCTAATTACTGGCCCTACATGGCTAATTACTGGCCCTATCTGGCTGATTACTGGGAGCAGCCCTAACTACCTGGCTGATTACTGGGGACAGCCCTAGCTACCTGGCTAACTGGGGGCAGCCCCAGCTACCTGGCTAGTTACTGGGGGCAGCCCCAGCTACCTGGCTAGTTACTGGGGGCAGCCCCAGCTACCTGGCTAGGTACTGGGGGTAGCCCCAGCTACCTGGCTAGGTACTGGGGGCAGCCCCAGCTACTTGGCTAGTTACTGGGGGCAGACCCAGCTACCTGGCTAGTTACTGGGGGCAGACCCAGCTACCTGGCTACTGGGGGCAGCCCCAGCTACCTGGCTAGTTACTGGGGGCAGCTCCAGCTACCTGGCTAGTTACTGGGGGCAGCCCCAGCTACCTGGCTAGTTATGGGAGGCAGCCCCAGCTACCTGGCTAGTTACTGGGGGCAGCTCCAGCTACCTGGCTAGCTACTGGGGGCAGCCCCAGCTACCTGGCTAGCTACTGGGGGCAGCTCCAGCTACCTGGCTAGTTACTGGTGGCAGCCCCAGCTACCTGGCTAGTTACTGGGGGCAACCCCAGCTACCTGGCTAGTTACTGGAGGCAGCCCCAGCTACCTGGCTAGTTACTGTGGGCAGCCCCAGCTACCTGGCTAGTTACTGGGGGCTAATTACAGGGGTAGGCCCTGTCTACCTACCAAATTAATGGAGGAAGGCCCTGTTTACCTACCTAATGGGGGTCTACCTATTTACATGCCACTTATCTAAAACATTTTAATTTCTAATTTTTCGGGTCTAACATGTTTGGGGAATTGATAGGAAAGTGCTGGAAAAGAGAGGAGTCTAAGATGTATTTGTGGTAAATTCTACAGGGACGAATAGTGACCACTAGAAGAAGACACTGCAGGCTGTACTGGATGGAGAAAAAAAGGGAAGGGAATGACTCATCAGGGAAGAGAAAAGGAGAAGAAGACAACTCCCATTAGAGATGATATCTCCTGTGAGTCCCTGCTGTCAGGGGTCATTTTCCTTCTGTGTTGAATCAGTGCTGTATTCATGTGATGGTGACCTGACTACTGGTGATGTGATTGGTGGGATTGTAGGTTATGCTGGTGCTTATGTAGTGTCAGTGTGGGCTTGTCCCTGATTGTAAAGTAAATGCACACCTGACTCTGTGATTAGGGGTTTCTCTGCGCCACTTTTTATTTCTTGCTTGTGTTTAGGTGCTTTCACACGGAGCGGTTTTGGTTCATTTTTTTATTTGTTTTTTGTGAAGAAATGTACAGCATTAACTGCTCTGCCTCTCTGCACAAAAACGTACCAAAAACACATAAAAAATGCACCAAAAATGCTCCGTGTGAAAGCACCTTTATAGTGTAGTTTATTTTAGAAAGTGGCGAGGTGCGAGAACAAGGGGAATTTTGTAAGTGGATATTGTATGTGGGCTGCTTGGGGCTTTGTGCCAGGGCTGATTTTTATTCCCAGTCTGGCCCTTAAAGGGGTTTTGCCACCATGTACTGTTGACGTGGGAACCTCCAAAATGGGTATTTAATCACTTTTCTAAATATATGTGATTAAAAAAAGTGAAAACTCTGAGAGCTAAAGCATTTCTAAATCCCCCTTAGTTGCCTCAAAGCTTTCTCAAGTCACGACCAAGGAGCTGACAGGCCCCGCGTGTTGGAAACACTTCATATCTTATGACAGCCAAAATGAATGAGCTTTTAAGGCACCGGGTAGACAGTGCAGTCTGAGGCTGTGTCTTGCTGTATTGAGAATCCACTGTTGTACTGTTTATTATTTCACTTGAGTTTTGAGATGCTTCCTTGGATTCCTCACTCCTCACTCACCCCCTCCCTCTCTCCCCTGCAGCTTCATGATTTGTATATATCCTGCTCCCGTGCTGACAGGAGCTAGGTAACTGGCGTCTTGGCAAATCCCTTTTAATGAGGCTGTCCCACCATCCCACCCCACTAGAGGTTGGTGTCCTCAACAACCCTCCCCGTACAAAGTCATCTTGCCCACAACGCTGTAGGGGTACACCGACATTGGATCTGGGTGTCCTATGTGAACTTATAGACTGACCCTGCTTTATGTCTTTTATTGGAAGATCCGGAAAGATATCCTGATTCTGCTGAATGTCGTTTATTAGTAGAATTGCTCTTCACTCTTAGAAAAGCGGTAGCTCACAGATGGATGGCGAACTATCCTCCAACTTTGAGGGAATGGATTAATGCAGTGAACGTCTCTCTCCCTTACAAAAAATAAATTGTAATTTTTATTAACTGGAATAAAACCTCTACATTTTACCATATCTGGCATGGTATGGTAGATGGTTGGACTGTGTGTCTACATGTTCTGTGACAGAACTTCCTGAGGAGCCAGTTATACCCTGAGTCTCCTTCTGCCCCTTAAAACATTCTTAATTCTAGGGAACTCCCCACTTATATTGTAATTTCTTCCTGGGTATTAGTTAGATAAGTTTGAAGTCTACTTTACTCTGCACTTCTTTGGTATTTTTATACATATTATGTTCCTATGTGTGGACACAGCACCGCAAATGTTTTGTTTTCTATTAAATTTGTCTTTATTTAATTGCACTATCTGGATTTTTGTTTGATATATGCCCATCTGTCATTTATCTGTGTATGGAAAATATTATCTACTTATTTTCTCTCTCTCCTGCGGTCATTTGGAGAATTTCTCACTACTTTATATTATATGCTTAAAGGGGTTGTCTCACTACATTGATTAATCTTACCTCAGACCTGTTTCCTTGGATTCACTTTGAATTCAGGGGCGTGTTTATTGGATTCTACTAGGCTGTAGTAGAAGCCAGGTCTGTAGCTATAGCAACCAGTGCTGACAGCCTATCAGGAGAGAGAGAACAGCTCTGTAGCTATACTGACCTGAGGAGCTGATGCAGCCCATACAAGAGGGGATATCTCAGAATTGGTAGGATATTGCTAATGAACACATATTGCACAGTGATTCGTTTTTGCAAGATCTTTAACATAAAAAGCAATCCTTGTAGTGAGACAACCCCTTTAAATGCCATGTCAGATGAATTTTTTGTTTTATTTTTATGATTCTGCCTTTTCTTTTCTTATCAATTTGCAATAAAGTTAATTTGATTTTAAAAAAACACATGTAAGCGAAGGTATCTAAAGACTACACACCTTTAACCCCTTAACGACCTTGGGCGTATCAGTACGTCCCAGGGCCGCTAAGGGGCTTTGCAGGGGATCGCTCCCCTAACACCCGGCAGTAACAGCGCCGGCGGGTGGCTCCGCCCCCCGGCGCTGTTTTACCCATCAGGCGCTGCGGCAAAGATGGCCGCGGCGTCTGAATTAACGCCGATCGGTGCCGTGCACCGATCGGTGCGGCGATCGGCATGAGCGCAGCTATGCTGCGCCGATCCGATGACCGGGCATTGTGGTGGGGAGCCTTGTGAAGGCTCCCGTCACTTACCCTGGCCGGTTTGCCCCACTTCCGTCCGCAGACAGGAAGTGGGGAAACCGCCATCTTTGTACACCCTAATGCATTGCCTATGCAATGCATTAGGTTCTATTAACAATTGCGCCACCTAGTGGTCAAGTACCACAGGTGGCCTCAATGTTACAGTAAAAAAAAAAAAATAAATAAAGTTTTAAAGTACAAAAAAAAAAAAAGTATTAAAAGTTCAAATCACCCCCCTTTCCCCATTTTACAAATAAAATAATTAAAATAATAAAAAAATTACACATATTTGGTATCGCCATGTCCGAAAAAGTCCGATCTATAAAAATATAACATCATTTATCCCGTACGCTGAACACCGTAGAAGAAAAAAATTCCAAACGGCAAAATTGCGTATTTTGGTCATTTTACGTCACTCACAAACTGGAATAAAAATTATCAAAAAAGTCACATGCAGTCCAAACTGCTAGCGCTACAAAGTACACTTCAGCCCGCAAAAAATGCCCCCTCACTGACGTCCGTAGGTGTTAGTACAAAAAAGTTATTGGTCGCACAATCTGGCGCCGTGGCGCAAATTTCAAAAATAGAAAATGTTTGGAATTTTTTTACGGTACCAAAACATAACTGAAACCCTACATGTTTGGTATTGCCGGATGCGTAACAACCTGTAGAATACAGATAACACATTATATTTACCAAAGATTGAACGCCGTAAAAGCAAAACCCCCGCAAACATGGCGAAAATACATTTTTTTTTCACAATTTGTCCCACTTGGAATTTTTTTGCGGTTTCCCAGTATATTCTATAGTATAGTGAATAACACCATTAGAAATTACATCTTGTCCTGCAAAATAAAAGCCCTCTTGTTTCTTTGTAGGTGTAAAAATAAAGAAGTTATGGCTTTCAGAAGGCGAGGAGGGAAAAACGAACGTGTCACCAAAAAAAAAACGCCTGGTCCTTAAGGGGTTAAGATATCTACCTTCTGGATTAGGAAGCATAAATAGTACAGTAGAGCGATAATGATTTCAATGACTATCACAAGAAAACAATAGGGTATGTGACGCATTGTAAGACTGTCTAGTCTAACTTTACACTGTCTAAGAGTTAGTGTCACGTCAAGGGAGGTACAGTGAGCCCTGACTGGAACCCAGCCCACTGTCCCTGCCTGCTTGACGTGCTGCCCTAGGCGGCAGACGGCAACTGGGCGACAGTCCCTGCGCTGCTAAAGTGCTGGGGCCGTCAGAAGGAAGAATAGTCAGACAGTCCGGGTCAATACCAAATCAGGAATGCCAAGCCACAAATCAGAACCAGAGGGATAAACGTAAACAAGCCGAGGTCAAACACGAATGGGAGCGAGGTACAAAAACAGAAGACAAGCCGGGGTCAGGAGAACAAGCCGAGGTCAGGTATACAGGTAAGCAAAAAACAAGCAATAGAAAACAGGTAGCAAGCAGCCGGGAGAATATCGCAGGCGCAGCACTCAGCTAGCAGGGATTTTAAATGTGATCCCCAATACCCCCCTGAGCTGATTGGAGCGGCCTCCGGGTCCTCCCATTGGCTGGTGCGACTCGCCTCGTGTCAGGAGTGGCTGGGCGTCTGTCACTCACAAAGCTCCCAGCAGACTGTCCATCAGGGTGGGGTCGCTGATCAGCTGCTGCAGAGTCTTTCTCCCTGCAAGCCGAGCGCTGCCCAGCCCTGACAGTTAGACAATATTAAAAAATCTGCCCCATTGTCTGGGTTGGATCAACCAAAAGCAGCTCATCCTGTGTCTTGCAAAAAGAAGGTGGTGGGGGGACAAGATCTAATCTACAGGGCTAAGAGATCAAGCAACCTCTATATCGATATCTAACGAAAAACACCTTCTGATTCTGAATTAGGAGGCAAATATGATGCGGTTCAGTCATTTATACTTGCAGTGACTACTAAAATTGTTTATCCTCCATAAAATGTGTCTTTTTCTAACTAATTTAAAGTAAAAGTGATCATACGGTAGCATAGTGAGATTCTAATCATGGGTCTCTGAATTTCATCCAGAACTAGTTAGGGAAAAAAATGGAGAAGATTAACTATATCACTTCTTTGACCTTTCACAGTTATGTCACATTTCAGCAATTTATAGAGTCTGGATTGGGACAACCAAAAGCAACTCCCCCTATGACGTTTAGAAGGAGGGAAGGGGATAGCAAGATCGAGTCTACTAGGCTGAAGGATCCAGAAAACCTGATATCTTAAGAGCTTAAGAGAAGCACATTCTGCTTCTTAATTAGGAGGATTCACTACACATTACCAAGTACCACCGCCAGCATATATATGAAAAACTTTTATTAGGGCATGTCCCCAAGGGCATGGGTTTTTGGACGGTTTTTCAGGCGGTTTGCGGTTTTGCAGACCGCCTGAAAAACCGGTAAAAAATTAGCACAATGGGCTCCTATGGAAAACCCGTGCAGAAGTCCCGTGTTCTTCTGTCCGGTTTTCGGATGGAATCTGTGCATGTGAATGTGAAGGGGGAGGGCTTTTCTCTGCTCATCATGGAGAAAAGCCGCAAAACAGGACAAATATCGGTTGGATAAACCGACCGGTATTTTTCCCTTTACCGTGTGAACGCACCCTTAGAGTCAAAATATTAAAATGACAAATGAAACAAAGCACCTTAATATACCAAACAAGGTACTGTGAGACTGTTTTCACTCAGTGACTGTGACAATTTGTTTAAGGGGGTAGAGCTTATCCACAGTATTTCAATGTATTTATGATGTCTTTTTGTGTAGGCACTATTTTGGACATGTCAAGACTTTATTACATAGGAATGTAATGGCCTTGTATTACTCACCCTTGATGTTAACATTCATGCAATATTGTTCATATCATTCACCATTGTTATTACTAATAGATTTAGACATTGTCCTTTTGTAAAAATGCATATATTTATATTGGGGATGGCCTAAATTAATATAAACAGCACTGACCTTGAATATATTTATGTCCCTATACAAGTGTCTCTGTCACTGTTGTTTTCCCTTGTTTGGTATTTTAAGGTGATTTTCTGCATTTGTTATTTTAAAGGGGTTTTGCCAAGAAGTGAGTTCCTTACCTCTTATCTGCTCAGGAGAGAAGATAAACAAAGCATGCTGAGTCCCAGGGGAGAGGTAGGGTGGCTGAGAGAGAGCCAGGGAGCAGGGAGGGTCTGCAATGTTTACTCAAATAATTACATGACAACCAGGGGATTCTATATACAAAAGACAAAGGCTCATTAACTGATTTTTCTCCCCAGTCCCTTGCAAGCTCCTTCCTGTTCCCTGTCATCATATAAGAAGTGCAAACACGCAAGCGCGGCCAGATCAGCTCCTGTCAGTTTTCTGGTCATGTCTAATGTAAACTTTCAGGAAATTAAGGGCATCTTAGTCAGGCTGTAGATCTTACAGGCTTCAATTTTTTTAATGACATATATTTAGAAAAGTGATTAAATACCCATTTTGCAGGATCCCGCATCAAAATTACATCGTGGCAAAACCTCTTTAATATTTTGACTCTAGTTTTTGCATATTTATGCTGGTGGTGGTACTTGGTACTGTGTAGTGAATCATTCAGATGTGGTTTTGCACTGGTGTTTAAGGGTATGTTCAAACGGCATAATTGCAGCACGTACAGTACGCACCGCAATACGGTGGGTGTTATGGCAGTCGCTCTGATCAGCACGTACTCCTGAAGCACGGGGGGCCAGCAGCCCACCGGCTCCATTGACATGCATTACTCACGGTGCATAATGGCCACGAATTTACCTGTCACCTATCTCCCCACTGCGATCGTATTGTACGCGTGGGGGGGACGAGGCGTAATTCATAGTTCTCTATGGATTACCATAATTGTGGCCGCAATTACGCCATGTGAACAAACCCTAATAGGTTCAAAATTGTTGAAGTTCTTAGTTAGGGGGCAAAAGTCTATATAGCAAGTGATTGAGCTTTGTACAGATTTCACACAATTATTGCATCTACATAAAGATTCAGAAGTAATGGAAAATTGTCTTTTTTTATTTAAGGCATAGAGGTATAAGGTATAGAGTGTATAATTTTTTTGTAACTGGAGTGACCTTTTTGAGACACCATCTTAAAAATCATCCACTTTAAATTTCAGTATCTCTTCCATGAGTGCATTTAAATTCTCATTAAACTCAATTTCAGGAGCATTTTGCATTGATTTTAGGTTAATATAAGTGATTTATAAGGCAACTTGTAAAAATGTATAGGAATTGCTTATAATCATTTAACTATTCTTAATATCTCTTATAGCCAGCGTCAATTTTGCCTTTAAATGCAGATAAATGTCATGTTGCAGCATTGTGGCTCAAATATTCTCAATGCTATATAGACAATGTTTTTAACCTTTTTTGTTTGTCCTTGTCATCTTAACCATAAACTTTTTTTACTGTATGATTATTTTTATTGTTAAAGGGTTCTTCTCACCACAATCATTAGCTTTTAACATGTAGGGAAAGGTAAATGAAGCTTATGACCAAATACATTGCTGTTTTGATTTTGCTTTGTCCAGGAGATAAAGAACATTTTATTAACTGCTAGTGTACACAAGTTTATCTAGGCTACTGACCACCGCTCTTTGCTCTCTCTCTCACTTATCTGATTGATCCAAGCTGCTGTTAAAGGGGTTTTGCCAGGACGTGCCTTATCTGCTAAGAAGCAAATGTAAACAAGCCACGCTAGCTGAGAGAGAGAGACACAGCCATAGCACGGAGCTGCATAAGGGATCATGTGAAATGTTCACTCAAATAATCAAACTACAACTAGTGGATTCTGTATACAAAAGACAACACATTTTCTGCACAGCAGCTTGAAAGCTTCTTCATGTTCTCTGTCATCATATAAAGCAGGGATCTACTCAGATAATCACACTACAACTAGTGGATTCTGTATACAAAAGACAACATATTTCTACCCGGTGCCTTGGAAGCTTCTTCAGCTCCCTTTCATCAGATAAGAAGTGTTCTCTGCGCAAGCCCGGCCAGCAGCTCTTGTCAGGTCGTATCTAATAGAAGCTTTAAGTAACTAAGGGCAGGTAAGGCAGCCTGTAGCTCTCTCAGGCTGCAATTTTTGTAATCACATATATTTAGAAAAGTGATTAAATAACCATTTTGGAGGATCCCACGTCAACATTACATCGTGGCAAAACCCCTTTAACCAGCCAGTCCCACCCTAATGAGTCACTCCCTGTTGAGTCTTTTCTCTAGCACAGAAGTTTTTTTTTACTAATGTTAATGATAACTTTTAAGCCTTAGAGCTCTGTAGCAATGTCCACTAGAGATTATAAATCTCCTGAACTCATGTCACTGCAACAGTTATAGCTAGAAATAGTAGAGCTGATATACCATTCACTGCTACAGAACCACCCACAGTTTGACCAGGAAGTACAAGTCTGAAGCTAGCTGTGGCTCAGTAAAAAAGCAGGGTGAGACAACCCCTTTAAATTCTGACCCCAAATGGTTTATGATTAAGTTGCAAGATATCAAATGGATTTTCAATCACTTTTGTTATCTGTGCAGGTAAAAAAAAGATACCTCATCCATTTAGATGAATAGAATTTGCAGATCTGCATGTCCCTCTAGGGTGGGTATCCTACTTCCATTACTAATTTAACAATCTGGACTAGGGTCTTTCTACAGTGCCCTACTGTAGGATGGGTAGGGTTGGTCAGTGCATAACAACACACTTTAGTTGGCTGAGGGACAGGCCTAGATGGGTATTTTTACAAGTAAACCTAAAATTTGAAACCATTAATCTAGCCATTACTGATCTACACACTTGACCTTCATACCACCCTGTGTAACCTTTTCTAAAAGACTTAGTGAAACTTGATGTGGGGTCATCACATAGTTTAAGATTCCAGTGTATGACCATCACTTTTAGGACATTTCTTCTTATGCTCAAAAGGGTCAGTAATCAACATACAAGACCCTCCTCTATCTTACAACTATACCCTAGTTAGGTCATTGGTTTACTTTTGACTTACATATATTGCTATCACCACGCCATAATAAAAACATCCCCATCCCTCACCTTCTGTTTCCTCGTTCTCCAAGCTTTCGCGGTCATGGTCCTCTTTCCTTCTGCATCAGTTCTTTTGTTTAGTGTTATTGTATTTGTCTTATAAAGTCATATGAAAAAGATTGGGCACCCCTATTAATCTTAATCATTTTTAGTTCTAAATATTTGGGTGTTTGCAACAGCCATTTCAATTTGATATATCTAATAACTGATGGACACAGTAAAACTTCCGGATGAAATGAGGTTTATTTTACTAACCCCAAAATGGCAATATGCATTAAACCAAAATTTTGACCGGTGCAAAAGTATGGGCACCCCAACAGAAAAGTGACATTAATATTTATAGATCCTCCTTTTGCAAAAATAACAGCATCTAGTCGCTTCCTGTAGCTTTTAATCAGTTTCCCGGATCCTGGATGAAGGGATTTTTGACCATTCCCTTTACAAAACAATTCAAGCTCAGTTAAGTTTGATGGTCGCCGGCATGGACAGCCGCTTCAAAGATCCCACAATTGTTCAATGATATTCAGTCTGGGGACTGGGATGGCCATTCCAGAACATTGTAATTGTTTCCTCTGCATGAATGCCTGAGTAGATTTGGAAGCTGTGTTTGGGATCATTGTCTTGCTGAAATATCCATCCCCTGCATAACTTCAAATTCATCACTGATTCTTGTACATTATTCTGAAGAATCTGCTGATACTGAGTTGAATCCATGCGAACCTCAACTTTAACAAGATTCCCGGTGCCGGCATTGGCCACACAGCCCCAAAGCATAAGTGGGTAGCAAGTGTTTTTCTTGGAATGCTGTGTTTTTGGGACGCCATGCATAACGCCTTTTTGTATGACCAAACAACTCAATATTTGTTTCATCAGTCCACAGGACCTTCTTCCAAAATGAAGCTGGCTTGTCCAAATGTGCTTTTGCATACCTCAGACGACTCTGTTTGTGACGTGCTTTCAGAAACGGCTTCTTTTCGCATCACTCTCCCATACAGCTTCTCCTTGTGCAAAGTTGCTGTAATGATGACCGATGAACAGTGACACCATATGCAGCAAGATGATGCTGCAGCTCTTTGGAGGTGGTCTGTGAATTGTCCTTGGGCTGTTCTCACCATTCTTCTTCTCTGCCTTTCTGATATTTTTCTTGTCCTGTCACTTCTGGGCTTAACAAGAACTGTCCCTGTGGTCTTCAATTTCCTTACTATGTTCCTCACAGTGGAAACTGACAGGTTAAATCTCTGAGACAACTTTTTGTATCCTTCCCTGAACAACTATGTTGAACAATCTTTGTTTTCAGATAATTTGAGAGTTGTTTTGAGGAGCCCATGATGCCACTCTTCACAGGAGATTCAAATAGGAGAACAACTTGCAATTGGCCACCTTAAATACCTTTTCTCATCATTGGATACACCTGGCTATGAAGTTCAAAGCTCAGTGAGGTTACAAAACCTATGTTGTGCTTCAGAAAGTCAGTAAAAAGTAGTTGGGAGTATTCAAATCAATAAAATGATAAGGGTGCCCACATTTTTGCACAAGTCAAAATTTGGTTTAATGCATATTGCACATTTTGTGTTAGTACAATAAACCTCATTTCAATCTGGAAATATTACTGTGTCCATCAGTTTATTAATATATCAAATTGAAATGGCTGTTGCAAACACCCAAATATTTAGAACTAAAAATGATTAAGATTAATAGGGGTGCCCAAACTTTTTCATATGACTGTATGTTGTACCTGTAGCCCTTGGCTTAAACAGTGCCCAGGAATTAATGGTGCTCTAAAATAAAGAATAATAATAAAAATAATAATAATGTAACGGTGCGGCGCTGACAGACGTATGCCGAGGCGCCGACCGCTGACATCCGGGTGTGGATCCTCTGTGATCACCGCAGGCGAGGTGGTAGCTGGAGGACCACGCCAGGGAGCGGAGTCTAAGGGGCCCCTGGTCTTCACCAGAGCCCGCCGCAAAGCGGGATGGACTTGGCTGCGGGACCCCCAGGTCGCTACCCCTGACGTGGCTACCTGCGGTGACAGCCGAGGTGCAGGACAGGAATCCAGGTAGTGGTATACGGGAACACAGGAACATGTACAGCAGGATACAGGAGGGATAAACGTACACATAGCACCACAGGATACGGCAGGAACTGGACGGGTAACACAGCAGGTTCAGACCAGGGAACACAGCAGGAACAGGAGAGCATATACAGGACAGGAACACGGCAGGATACAGCAGACACCGGAGACAACAGACAGATGGCCGGGAGCTCAGATGGGAAGCAGCAACTGAACCAGAAACTCAGGGGTTAAAGTCTCCAACAGCAGACCTGAGATGCTGGCAGGAGCTCGAGATGGGAAGCAGCTGGACACAGCAAGAGACTGCAACAGACTGCAATGAACTGACCCAAAGCAAGGGCAAGGACTTCCTCTTAAAGGCAGAGGTCAGAGGTGAAGAGGTAGGTGCATGAACAGAAACCTAATAAAAAGGCAGGAAGCTGCCGCGCGCACGCCCAAGGAGGCACAATGCACCGGCAGGACCCCAGGAAGCAACAGGACAGGACAGGTAAGCACAGGAAGGCATGACACGCCGAAGGCCCATGGCAGAGGACTGCGGCGTGAACCGTGACAAATAAGAATAATAATAATAATGTCTTGTTTTCCTCTAAGGCTAGGTTCACACGGCTTATTGCCAGCGTAAATGCGGGGACAGATTTCGCCCACAATTACGTCGGCTGACATGTAGTGGGGGTGGGGCCCCATAGATAACCTATATCCACCGGGATAATGTGCATGTCACTTTCTCCCCGCTCGCCGTATTTCGTGAGCGGGCAGAAGAGACGGAATCCATAGTTCTCTATGAGAACTGTGGATTACCGTAATGACTGAGACAGATTTGCGCCGTATTTCGCGCATTACGGAGCGGAATATGGGACCAAATCCGTCCCAAAATAAGCCGTGTCAACATGGCATCAATTTAAGACTGTTTTAGCTTATGATATAGAACTTAACAGAGGATGGCTCAGTAAGGTACTTCCTATTAATACTATGCCCAATTAGGATCTTTGGTGAGGTTCCTAGATCATAAAACTACTTATGAGTTTGCCCCCGCCTGTTCAATCATCTATATGAATGACTGGCATGTAATTTTACATTTTCCTCACGGCAAAAGCATGATAAAAGAGGATAAGAAAAAAAATACACTTTTTGAATATTACTTGAATTGGCATTTATAGAAATCATTGTCAAATGCAGATCTATACATAACATGTGATCTGGGTAAAACTAGAAGCAGTTTGTGTGTTCACGATCTCCTCGCTTAGCTTTTTATGAATCATCTAATTTAATCCAGAAAGACAGATGATATTTTAAACTGAAAACTGCATACAGATAAAATTTCAGTCAGTTGTTTAAAGTGATGAGAAAAGCACACTGTTCCTGACAGCACCTTTTAATCCAGTCACACAAATAGATTTCAGCATGTTGTCTAGAATGAATTATCGGCAACATCAATCTGAACACGCTTTTCAGTTGTTTGGCTTAAAAACAGACCAACCTCAGAGCAATGTAAGCCAGATCCTTGTGTGATACATGCCTGTGTGAAAAAAGCAAAGGGCTGCATATGATTCAAAAACAGATCTGTTGTTTTATTTCATACATTAAGTAATCTGTCATATATTTTCATACATAAAGTTATTTAGGTCTATAACTTCACATATTATTGAGGGGGGTGATTCATTATGCATGCATAGCTTCATACAGACGTAGTAAAGATTAAAGGGGCATTTTTATGTTATTGATTAGCTTAAAGCATGTAGGCAAAAGTAAATAAGGATTATTACCAAACACACTTCTGTTCCAATTTTATTTCCTTTCATGGTTAGAGTGGAGCTTATCTCCTGCTTGTTTACACAAGCTTCCCTAGTTACCGAACACCTCTTTATGCTTAAAGAGTACTTTTCACCTCCAGGGAAACCTCATGAACTAACAGTAGACTAAAATACAAACACTTCCTTAAATATGCTTCATTAGGGAAATCAAAGCATTTCACCTGTAATTCTGTTTTTAAAAAAAGCGCTGGACCTTTAAGACAGCTCCGAAGTCGGGCCAAGTCGGCACCTGACAGCTTGATGGATAACAGTTGTATCAATCTCCTGCCTCTGAGCTGGAAGAGTCCACTGTACATCAACATCATGTGCACACTGATTTTCTCTGGGCTGCTATGTCTGTGATGGATATAACACTAGCAGCAGTGTAATGTAGATGCCTGTAAACCCAGTCACACTATGTCCTCAGTGTGCTGTGCCTGTTGTACTGTATGTAGCAGCTATGTCCTCAGCTCCCCCTGCTCAGGTGGTATAGCTCAACAGAAAGAATCCCTTCTACATACAGAGCTCTGCTAAGAAAGTAAAAGCAAAATCTATTCCCCTGTAATAATGACATGAGCCCTCTGCATTGCTAATGACATGTATTGAAAAAAGTCTTATAATTTCATCTACTATTATATTTTATGTGTTTGTGTGGAGGTGATAGGTACTCTTTAAGATAGTGGCTGGAATAGAGATGCCACTCAATGCTGTGTCTTAACAGCAACACAGGATTTTGGATATATTGATTACTAACATACTTTAACCCTCTAGAGTTACAGACCTGAGAGCACCCGCATGCCATCTAGTCTGGTATGTAGACAACATTTATGTATAATTACATCATAGAAAACATAGTCATTCAGTAGCCAACAGTGTGTCTTAGCAGCATGTAAGTTTCTATCTCTCACTAGAAGCTTCCTCTCATGACTCTTCTAGCTCATATTTATAACCAGACATCATGTATGGACAGTGTCATTATTTTTAACAACCCCTCCATCATCAATTTCCCTGTAACTGGCTCAGCCAGAAACAGGAGATAGCATAGCTGAAATGTCAGTCATTGTTGTAGACCCACCCACAGCCTGAACAAGAAGTGGGAGCCTAAAGAGGCTGTGATGAGTGGAAACAGCCAGATGACACAAACTCAAGCTCCTGATGATACAACATTTTAGGTGAAACATGTAGGGGAGGTTTTGGGGTGACATATATGTATTTTGGTGCCCAGGCACCATTTTTTGTGCGCATTTGTAGCATAAAACGCACCTGATTCTATGAACCTGTTCCACTGCGGGTCATAGATTTAGCTAGTAAGCGGCAATTCTGGCTCAGGTGAGCCACTTTTAGAGTAGTCTACCTGTTCCAGCAGTAATGTGTCTGGATTTCCTTTACTAAACACTTAGATGTATAGCTTCGTACAGTTGTAGTGTGACACACCTCCAGCACGGCCCCCGATCTCAGGTGCATTACAAAGTGCTGCGGGTGCTTTGTAATGTGCCTGATATTGGAGTGCGTGACTAAAAATGTGACTAAAAATATAGCAAATAGGGCTGCGCCAGTTTTTGTAAAGACACAAGACTTCTGGTGCAGTCCCATTCATACATGTCGCCCCTGGTCTTTTGTGGTCTGACCAACTGCAGTGGAGGGCCACTACTTTATTTTGTGATCAAAATCTAACAGCTAGAAAAGTTCAAGCCCCAGTGACAGCTTTTTTGGTCTTTAGAGATAGCAATTCATATACTACTATATCCTAACAGCTAGCTAGGTGTTGTCAGCTCAAGCTATTTTTCGGAATTCAACCATTTGTTAGAAGGGGTTTGTTGTTATATACAGGAATATGTGCTCCTTTTGTCTAGGCTTTGGATACAGCAGTGGAACATCTGGATCTGAAAACTTGGCAAGCTGTTAGTCATCACCCTATATATAATCTTAGTGGATTAAGGCAGCATAACTTAATATTGCTGCAGATTCAATATGCAGTGATATACCAGCAGTTATATCTGAGCGAGTGTCATACACAATTGCAGTGGAGTAAGGCAGTATGGGTCAAAGCCACTATAGGTTTAAAATAATACACTGCTAGCCATACTTTAAAAAATGCTAGCCTCCATGTTAGGTAACACTATGTGGATTAATTCATACATAATAGAATGGTACCAAAATTCAAACAGCTGCGCACCTTAGAGGACAATTAAAAGTGATACAAAAGCACTAACTTTGAAAATACATTTAGCTGGATCAGAGGTTTTGTTGGTTTTAAAATTTCTAGGGCTCCGTTTTTCCCCCTTTGTTTTCTTTTGTAAAAAATGTGATAAATGAAGTTTAATTTTTAAACAGTAACACAGCTCAGAAATGCAGCACAGCGTGACATTACCATCCCAGCCACTGCTACAGCCTGTAAGAGCAGAGAGAGGTTGCCAACTAAGGAAGCTTCTGTGCAAAAAAAGGAAATAAGATCTTCTCTTGAAACAAAGTCAGAAAAGCAATGTATTTGGTAATAATCGTTATTTACCTTTGCGACATGTTAAAAACGAATCAGTGAAATGGAAATAACGCCTTTGGGCCATGTCTACACAGCACAAGTTTTTGGTCAAATTTTCGGCGGATTCAGTATTTTGAATCCACCGAAAATCCCACTGAACCTAAGGCTGTGTAGACCTCAATTGATAATCCGTGCTGTGATCTACACAGCACACATTTTTTACTAATAGTTTCCTAAACTGCCGGCTGTCCGACAGAATATACAACATGTTCTATATTCCGCGGAATTCCGTTGGATTTTGGATGGCATTTTAACATTGCTGTATAGACATTGGGCGACATGTATGAATGTTGGCGCTGACAGGCCAGTTCTAAATAGCTTTAAGGCAGTGTAGAATGCTCCAGAATGTATGAACCTGTTCTTCTGCAGTTGTTATGTTTATAGCTGGTAAATAAAACTTACTTCTACTTGAGGCAAGAAGTTATCCAGTTAAAATTTCAAGACTGTGCCTTTGTGACAGAAAGCCGGCCATATCAATAGGTCAAAATAAGCATTCCTGCTGGTAATTACAATTAAATGGCAATTCAGAAAAGAGACCCTACATTGATGGTGGCGTATATATAACAATATCAAAACCCTTTATAAGCAAGCAGGGGACATTGGTATCTTCTAGCAAATTCAGGCTTGTTAAGGTCTAGCACTGGGGCATATCTAGTGTTGGTCACTTAAGCTTCCAGTATTAACAATAAATAAGTGAATCACTGCAGTTAGTACACTAAAAACATGTAGAAGAGCACAGGAACGAAATTCCCACACCTCCCCTACATGTTTCACCGCTCAACGAGGCGTCCTCAGGGGTATAGAGTTATGGCTCTGTGTTTGAATCTCTATGGCATGAAGTATGTGCAGCAGTACCTCCTATTAGGGGAACGCACCAATCAAATTAGCTCATATTCAAATGACCAATCCAATCCCAATCAGATATGACTTAAGGAACAATATTTCCAATAGGTGGTGTGGAGTCCTAACTCTTTATTTGAAAATTTAAATATCAGTGGAGGGACTATGACACACCTACATGATGCCTCTCCCTAATAAGGAATGTTACCGTTTTGAGCAACATCTAGAGCCTCTAACCTAGCTAACCACTTCTCTACTCTGCACTGATGAGGAGCAGATCTACAGATATGGATTGGCTTTATACCCAGTCATGTGACTTGAAGAATGCTACATCAAATAGATTCCCAGCTCTTTACCCTTGAGTTTATTTGAATATGTTTTAGAGGACCTCAGTTCCATTCTCAATTCTATTCTGTATCTGTTGGTTCTGTAACAAAGCTTATGCTGGTATATAATGAAAACAACTAAGTAAACATTAAATGGTTGCTAAATCAAGTACATCTTCAAGGTTCTTCCGCACAGTGTTAGCTTCATAGAAAAAATGAAATACTAATTTGCTTGTAAAGGTCAAGGTTCAATTTTAAAACAAACTCTTGTTCACATCCTAGAGATATAATCGTTCATTATAAAGCTCACTATTTTTGTTCTTAGGGGAAGCATTTCAAAAAACTGGAAAAAGGCAATTTTCTTCTCTTTTCACTTGTAAAATAGAGCAATTTCTCCAAGAGACATCATTATTCACATCATTAAATATCATTACAGGAAATTTTAATCATAATCTTGGGCTTAATGGTATCATTACCAATAGGTGCTCTGATGTCCAAAGCTTTGAATATTAGGAGCCTTTGTAAAGAAAATAATTAGAGATAAAGAAATGACTTTTTGTTGCCAGAAGCATCAATTAGATGTATTTTATCTGTTTATACCTCCTCAAGACTAAAACTGTTCTTACCATAATGAATGATAATAAGATAGCAAATTGATACAACATAACCAGCAAATATCTAACATTCTCCAAGCACTTGAAATATATAATTGAAAAAAAAGGATTTAGCTTGAGCTGCATTTACAGAAATCTATTGATCATATAGACTAAGAAAATCATTCTAACCTACATTTGTACATGGCCATCTTTTCATTGTACCATATCCAATTGATGTCTTGTGCTTTATTCGACAAATTATTACTAACATACTTGCAAGAACAAATTTGTCAGAAAAACCCCGACAAACATATGAGTAACTTACAGAGTTGTAAAAGAGGAATTTAGTAGTCACATAATGGAATGTGGACTATTAACCCCTTACGCCGAACGCCTGAAAAGTAGATAATGACCAGAACATTTTTTTAGTTTTTGCCTCCTTGCGTTTCAACAGTTGTAACTTTTTTATTTTTTCAATGACACAGTTGTAGAGGCCTCGTTTTATTGAGACAAGTTGTACTTTATGGGGGAATATGTTTAAGTTCACTTATAAATAATTGCAGTATTTTTTTATTTTTTTTTGTAAAAAAACCTTTTTTTTTAATTTTTTTTTACACCATTCACATTTCACACTTGATAACTTGTTAGATTAATTCTACAGGTTATTACGTTCGTGTGGATATCTAATATGTGTAGTTTTTTTGTGTGTGTAATTTATGCACAATTATTTTTTCCTAAATATTTATTTTTATTTTATTATTTATTTATTTTTACACTTTTTATGTTTTTTTCTTTTACTTTTTTTTTACTCCCATGAAGGGAGAACTGTTTTACATTTTTTTTATATTAGTAATGTATTAGCATATTCATATATGCTAATATATTATAATCTGTGTCACTTTGACACAGGCAGTGATTTGGACAGCACACAGTGCGTCCTAGTCACTGGCTTGTTACACAGACAGCTCTGGGGCCACTCTAGGTCCCCAGGGCTGACTGTGCAGCCGTTCCCCAAGCTCTGTCGGGTCAGCGGGTGTTCCGATCACCCGACAGAGCAGGGGAATTCTTTGATTGCGCTGCGGTAACGCACCGCCGCAATCAAAGGGTTAAAGCACCGGGTTGCGGAGGTTTAATTCGCTCCCGGGTGCTCGCAGGAAATGCTCTGGGATCAGGGCTGTGTAGTACAGCCTCGATCCTAGCGCAGCTGCGGCGCCGGGCGCCGCAAACTCTGATTGTCTGCAGCGACGCCAAAAGACGTCGCTGCAGACAACACGACCCGCTCCGGCCGACGTCAAAAGACGGTGCGCGGTCGTTAAGGAGTTAAAGTCGCTATCTGTTGGATGCAGACTAGTCTGAGGTGCAGTCTATGTATTCCCCTGGTTTTTGCCCATAACCCCTATAATAAGGTATGGACTTTGCTGCAAGAGGATTTCCACAGATCAGCAATGTCACAGATCAGCAATGATGGCACTTTAGGAGCCAGACATGGTCAGAAGCTCAGCTATAGAGATCACTCAAACTTCAACTAGCTAAATTAGCTCTGAGAAGCTAGGAAACCCAATGTCCACAACCAGTAGGAGAACTATGATCTGGAAACACAAGAGTGTGGCCAAATGGGAGAGCTGCAGTGGAATTGGTATTCTGACAGTGCCCTAGCAGTGGAGCGGGGACTAGTGGGTAACAAGAAGTCACTGGTTCATTTATGTCATTGGCCATGACTATTTTTTACACATTTTTAAGGCACAATGTGACATATTTTCATTATATATTAGACCATTTGTGGGTCTTTTGGTTTTCATCTAGCCAAAAGTCATGGTTATGGGTAGACCTCACTTTTAGAGAGAATTATACTGTGCTGTAGATTGCAACATTTAAAAAAAAACAGTAAAAAGCTGTATCTCCACACCTAAATGCTGGTGTGACAAATGTAACAAATACTATATGACAGCATATATATAAATATGTATTTCCTTATGCTGTCTTCAATGGCGTTATGCCTGATGCACAACCCAATAAGCTGAGTTATGAAAGCTCAGTCTTAGGAATTCACGCTTTTTGGATCGCCGTCCTTGGTAGAATGATATTGGCAGAAAATCTTACAGCACTGGGGAATATTTTAAACTGACCTCAGCCAGCTTTATTGAGGCACATGTACAATAGTTTACAGAAAACAAACACATAAAAATAAATCCTCGACCGTCTGGCCACTAACTCACGTACAGAGACCCTCTCTGTCCAGAGGTCTGTACCTATCGCACAACCCCTCAAAACCATAGGTCAAAACTAGCTACCTGCCATACTAGCTACCTGTGTCAGTAACCTATCACTACTGACAACAAAAAGTTTCCTTCCCCCACTGAACCCAGGTTTTCGGTGGCACGTCTGTAGCAGGTATCCTGCTGAATTCCACCTAGTGGCAGAAACCTGCAACTGCACAAGGTCACACTGATACCTAACATCTGCATCTTTTTTCTGAAGTGTCCACTCAATATGGGCATTTATTTTTTTCCGTTTCTTCATAGATTACATGTTAATCTTATTCAGCAGGTCAGTACTGTCATGGTCCATGCCGCTGCTCCTGTGCTGAGCCGTGGCATGGCCATGTCCTGTCCATTGTGGCGGCGTCCTCTAATGCCACTGCTGAATACTTACCTGTCCCGGTTCCTGTCTCCGGTGACATCCCCTGCCGCTCAGTATAACTCACCGGCCCTCGCTCCTGCTCGCTCCAGTCCTCTGTGGCTGCCTGTGTGCACACAAGCACCTGCTAGGGTGCACGCAGCAGCCTTCTGCTATTTAAAGGGGCAGTGTCCCAATTACCTGCCTTGTGACCTGTGACCCCTGGCTATAAGAGGAACTGCCTTTGTTCCTGGTCAGTTCGTTGTTGTGTTATACATAGAGCTTGACCCCTGGCTGATGTGTACCTGCTGCTATACTTGTGTTATACCTGTGTTAACCCTGCGTTTCCTAAAGCATTTTCTGCTGTTCCCTGCCACTGCACCAGTACGTTAGCTGCTGACTATCTGCTGTTGTACCAGTCTGTTACCCGCCTGGGATCTGCTATCTGTCTACAGCTACACCTGCTGTCCTAGCACTGCACTTCGGCTGTCACCATGGGTCACCATCTATATCATCTTGGATGATACGGTGATCACTGAGGATCCAACATATACTAGTGATCGAAAGGTCAGTGTATACTGACACCACCGGATTGTTACAGTACGAAGTGACCATACAATATGGATCCCATTGAAGTGACCTTGCCAGGCATCATAGCCATAGTGAACCACCATGGCATCTACCTGGAGCAACTTTTACATAAGCTGCAGACTATTACCACCCGTCTGGACAAGGTTGTGTCTGCACTGGCACCTACACCTGCTCCACTACCTGTTGCAGTTCCGCCTCCCGCTGCCATAACCAGTCCCAGCCTGCATCTGCCTCTGTCTGCCCATTACTTTGCAGACCCCCTATACGTTTTGAGGATTCCTCAACCAGTGTACCATACACTTTGAGGTCCTGGCTCACTATTTTCCATCTGATCATGCCAAGGTGTCATTTATCGTCAGCCTGCTCACAGGTGATGCCTTGGCCTCACTCCTCTGGGTGAGAGGGTATAAGCTGACAGGGGATCTGCAGGAATTCCTGAGTGCCTTCAGAAACATCTTTGTGCAACCTGGGCGCAACACCTTTGCAGCATCATCTCTGCTCCGGTTCCGTCAAGGCAACTCCTTGGTGGGCCAGTATGCCATCCAGTTTCTTATCCTAACCTCAGAGCTTGCGTGGAACAACAAAGCTCTTGTTGCTGCCTTCTGGAGTGGCCTCGATGGATGCATTAAGGATGAGTTGGCTGGTCGTTACTTACCTACCATCCTGGACGACCTCGTCACTCTAGCCACCCGGATTGACATCTACTTTGCTGAAAGGATGCTAAAGTTTTGCCAGCAGTCTTCATCCTCCTGGCCTCACAAGTTTCCGTGCCTTATACCTGTATCTGAATTTCCAAGTCTACTTCACCAGGCACCCGTGTCTCCTCACCCTGAACCCATGGATGTGAACCGTACTCATATCACCCAGAGGAACATATTCGCTTACGCAGCATAAACCTGTGCTTTTACTGCGGCGGTACCCCACACTCCCCGAAACCCTGTCCAGTCCGCCCGGCTGTGCCTCGGAAATCCAAGTGTCAAGGAGCTGAGCTGCAGACATGGCCATGTCCCGGCCGCTATGGTGGTGTCCTCTAATGCCGCTGCTGAATACGTACCTGTTCCGGTTCCTGTCTCTGCTGTGGTGGTGTCCGCCACTGCTCAGTATAACTCACTGGCCCTCGCTCCTGCTCGCTCTCGTCCTCTGTGGCTGCCTGTGCAAGCATGAATGACTCATAGGGCGCGCACGACAGCCTTCCGCCATTTAAAGGGACAGTGTCCCAATAACCTGCCCTGTGACCTGTGAACCCTGGCTATAAGAGGAACTTCCAGCCCTTGCTCCTGGTTAGTTTATTGTTGCATTATACATAGAGCTTGACCCCTGGCTGCTGTTTACCTGCTGTTATACCTGTGTGATACCTGTGCTATCTCTGTGCTTCCTAAAGCGTTTACTGCTGTTACCTGCCGCTGCACTAGTACGTTACCTGCTGACTATCTGCTGTTGTACCAGTCCGTTAACCGCCTGAGACCTGTGTCTATGGCTACACCTGCTGTCACCTGTAACGGCACCTGCTGTCTTGGCCTTGCACTTCGGCTGTCACCATGGGTCACCACCTATACCATCTTGCCTGCGGTGATCAGAGCCCAGACGACGGGTAGGCAGAGGTAGGTGATCGCCTAGGGCGCCTACCTCTGCCTGTCCCTAAGGGGCACAGACAGGGCCCCCAACCCTCGCCCTGCTCCAGGCCGCTGCCATGGGCTTGCAGCGCCGGCAGTCTCTTCAGCTGTATGTGCGTCCGCAGGACGAACAAACAGCTGCGGGCTTCTGTGGAGCAGAGAGCGAGCGCTCCCTGCTCCACAGACAGTGTCGGACCACTACGGGTCCGACACAGCGGGGCCGCCGGGTCCTCTCAGCGCTGAGGACCCGCCGCGGCCCCGTGCGCCTCAGCTGGGCGGCGTCGCAATGAAGTGATGTCATCACGACGCTGCCTATCCTCAGGCGCACAGCGCGTCACAGGCCGTGCGCCCGAGGAGCTGCCGGAGGAGCCTCCCGGCGCTGGAGGCGGGGCCTGAAGAGGAGCGTGCGCCCGGGAAGCAGGTGAGTATAAATGTTGTTATTTTTAACTGCCTGTGTGCCCCTATATACTGCCTGCCTCAGTGCCCCTATATACTGCCTGCCTCAGTGCCCCTATATACTGCCTGCCTCAGTGCCCCTATATACTGCCTGTCTCTGTGCCCCTATATACTGCCTGCCTCAGTGCCCCTATATACTGCCTGCCTCTGTGCCCCTATATACTGCCTGCCTCAGTGCCCCTATATACTGCCTGCCTCAGTGCCCCTATATACTGCCTGCCTCAGTGCCCCTATATACTGCCTGCCTCAGTGCCCCTATATACTGCCTGCCTCAGTGCCCCTGTATACTGCCTGCCTGTGTGACCCTATATACTGCCTGCCTCAGTGCCCCTGTATATTACCTGCCTCAGTGCCCCAATATATTGCCTGCCTCAGTGCCCCTATATACTGCCTGCCGCACTGCCCGTATATACTGCCTGCCTCTGTGCCCCTATATACTGCCTGCCTCTGTGCCCCTATATACTGCCTGCCTCAGTGCACCTATATACTGCCTGCCTCAGTGCCCCTATATACTGCCTGCCTCAGTGCCCCTATATACTGCCTGCCTCTGTGCCCCTATATACTGCCTGCCTCAGTGCCCCTATATACTGCCTGCCTCTGTGCCCCTATATACTGCCTGCCTCTGTGCCCCTATATACTGCCTGCCTCAGTGCCCCTATATGCCTGCCTGCCTCAGTGCCCCTATATACTGCCTGCCTCAGTGCCCCTATATGCCTGCCTGACTGCCCCTATATGCCTGCCTGACTGCCCCTATATGCCTGCCTCAGTGCCCCTATATCTATATACCTGTCTGAGTGACCCTATATTTATATATCTGCTTGTCTAAGGGTACAATATCTATATACCTGCCTGATTTGAGGAGACATATATATCTATATACCTGCCTGACTGAGAGGGCATATCTATATACCTGCCTAACTGATGGGGACCTATATATACCTGCCTAATTGAGGGGACATATATACCTGTCTAACTGCAGTGACCTATATAGCTTCCTATCTGAGGGGACGTATATACCTGTCTAACTGAGGGGACTTATATACCTATAAGTAAGGAGTTGCTGGAAATGTGAGGATTCTAAGATATTTGTGTCCAAATCTGCAGGGACGAGTATTGGCCGGGAGAAATCAGCATGAAGGTGTGAACCGGATGGAGGAGAGAAGGGAACGTGAACGACGCTGATCAGAAAAGACGTCTCCTGTGAGTCACTAAATGTAACTGCAGAATAATCACTTTTATGTCTGCAGAGCATCTACATACAACTAGTATCTACCACTATATAGTACCTGTATGGGGTAATATACATCTTCAGTGCCTGTGTACAGCTGATAGTCACATTTGTTGGTTGCGTTCGGTCAGGGTCTGGCAGGATTATTTGATCATTTAGTAGTAATATTTTTGGGTCTTGGTTTTTTAGAAGCAGGGCCGGGACGACGGGAAGGCCAAGGTAGGCGGTCGCCTAGGGCGCCACCTCTGCCTCTAAGAAGGGGGGCGCAGTTAGTTTGCCTGCTGCGCGACACCTAAGTAAACACTGATGGATTTGTTGATGAAGAGGACGCTGCGCCTGCCCACAGCGGCAGCACAGCCTCCCTGTCACTAATCAGCAGCCACTGACCTTTTGCACTAAGTGTCTGCTGCTGACGCCGCCCACATTAGCCATCCTGCTCCTTCCTCCACTGCGTGGAGCAAGCCTGAGGACTCCTGCCTGCTCATCACATCCCTGCTTTCCATGTGCAGCAGCGGTGGTGAGCACAAACTTGCAGGGAGAGTGGGAAACAGTAGCTCCAGGTGCCGCCCCCTGCAACTCCTTTCTGGCATCGGGCGGGAGAACACAATTCAAATCGCTTCTTCAGGACGGGAGGAGAGAGACAGCCGGAGCGGAGTCTGTGAGTGCTGCTGTCCTCCTGAACTGTGAGCTGAACTGATCAATCTTTGTGAACTGATGACAGCTCTCCTTATAAGCAGTGACATAGGAGAGGAGTCATCAGCTCACAATGAGCCCTGCTGCGCCCGCCCGGAGTGTGGACTTCTCCAGCTCTGCCCTAGATTAACTCTCTGCTGGCCGGAGAAAGCTAGAGTACTCCACATTCAGAGAGCAGGCAGGCTGAAGGAATATACACTCACTGGAACCCCTCCGCTTATATATACACCTCTCTATATATTTACATATACACATGCAGTGTGTATGTATGTATATATATATATATATATATATATATATATTATATATATATATATATATTATATATATAACTATATATATATATATAAAACATATGCATTATAGCAATATACACTCACCGGCCACTTTATTAGGTACAGCATGCTAGTAACGGGTTGGACCCCCTTTTGCCTTCAGAACTGCCTCAATTCTTCGTGGCATAGATTCAACAAGGTGTTGCAACGATGCTCAATTGGTACCAAGGGGCCCAAAGAGTGCCAAGAAAATATTCCCCACACCATGACACCACCACCACCAGCCTGAACCGTTGATACAAGGCAGGATGGATCCATGCTTTCATGTTGTTGACGCCAAATTCTGACCCTACCATCCGAATGTCACAGCAGAAATCGAGACTCATCAGACCAGGCAACGTTTTTCCAATCTTCTACTGTCCAATTTCGATGAGCTTGGGCAAATTGGAGCCTCAGTTTCCTGTTCTTAGCTGAAAGGAGTGGCACCCGGTGTGGTCTTCTGCTGCTGTAGCCCATCTGCCTCAAAGTTCGCCGTACTGTGCGTTCAGAGATGCTCTTCTGCCTACCTTGGTTGTAACGGGTGGCTATTAGAGTCACTGTTGCCTTTCTATCAGCTCGAACCAGTCTGCCCATTCTCCTTTGACCTCTGGCATCAACAAGGCATTTCCGCCCACAGGACTGCCGCTCACTGGATGTTTTTTCTTTTTCGGACCATTCTCTGTAAACCCTAGAGATGGTTGTGCGTGAAAATCCCAGGAGATCAGCAGTTTCTGAAATACTCAGACCAGCCCTTCTGGCACCAACAACCATGCCACGTTCAAAGGCACTCAAATCACCTTTCTTCCCCATACTGATGCTCGGTTTGAACTGCAGGAGATTGTCTTGACCATGTCTACATGTCTAAATGCACTGAGTTGCCGCCATGTGATTGGCTGATTAGAAATTAAGTGTTAACGAGCAGTTGGACAGGTGTACCTAATAAAGTGGCCGGTGAGTGTACAGTAAACACATGTGCAAATAACATACATACACTATAATGTCTTAGGCTATGCTCACACGGCTTATTTTGGAGGGTATTTCACGGTGTACTGCGCTTAGTATGCCGGGAAATGCACCCCAGTCATTACGGTAATCCATAGCTCTCATAGAACTATAGATTACACCTCATCCCCCCGCGCTACAATACAATCGTATTATACGCACGGGGAGATAAGCGACATGTCAATTTAGTAATGACAGTCTATGGGGCTGGAGGGCTGCCTCTCCCCCTCGCACATAAGGAGTACGTGCATATCAGCACAAGCTCCCAAGACACCCAATGTATTGCGGCGCGTGTGATCATAGCCTAATAGTCTGCTTTTGTTACCCACAGCAGCAAATCAGCCAATAGGAACCAATAAGAGCTCAGCTATTATTTTTGCTACTGCACTAAAAAAAATAAAAGCTGCGCTCTGATTGGCTGCTGTGGGTAACAGACATCTCAATAATCATGTTAAATTATTGTGTTGGCACTTTGTGATTAATAAGTAGGTTTTAGGTTGCAGTTTGGGCACCTGGTCTCTCAGGGCATGTCCCCACTGCATGGTTTTTCGGGCGGTTTTTAAGCCGGTTTGCGGTTTTTCAGAACGCCTGAAAAACCGGCCGAAAATGAGCACAATTGTGCCCTATGGAAAACCCGTGCAGCAGTCCCCACTGCACAGGTTTTCCGTCAGGCGATTTTGCTGCCGGCGGTTAAACATTATAGAAGCACAATCTTCCGTCCGGTTTTCGGACGGAATCTGTGCTTCTCAATGTGGAGGGCGAGGGCTTTTCTCCGCTCATCGCGGAGAAAAGGCGTGTTTCCCCCCCCACCCGCAGCCGTGGGGACGGGCGCAAAACAGGACCGGCAAAACGGCCGGTATTTGTCCTATGGCGGGGGGATGCGCCCTAAGGCAATGTTCACGCGGTTTATTTCAGAACGTATTTACGTCGGATTGCCGATCGTAAATACGTTTCGAAATCAGGTGCAAATCAGTTTCAAATAAGTGGCACTAAGTGTGGCACGTATTTGGAACTGATTTCCCGACGGATTCACCATCCCCATTCATTATAGTTGGTGAATCCGTCTGGAAGTAATTGACATGCACATTGTTTTTGCGGCCGGATTGTGGCCGCAATCCGCAGCCGCAATCCGGAACAGAAATAAGTGTCGTCTGAACAACGACATGTATTTCCCATTAAAATCAATGTAAAACTGCCAGTTACTTGTTTGTAACTGATTTCGCAACGGATTTGCGGCCGTAAATACGGCTGCAAATCCGTTGCGAAATAAGCCGTGTGAACATGGCGTAAAAGGTTCACCATCACTACACTCACTGCTGCCCCCTATTCCACCACCTCTGCCATGGAAAATAAATACTCTTAACCCCTTCCTGACAGCTGGTCATAATAACATGGCTCTTTATTTTTTTCCCTCCCTGCCATAACTTTTTTATTTTTCCATCTACATAGATATATTAGAGCTTTTATTTTGTGGGACAAGATGTACTTTCTAATGGTGTCATTCATTATACCACAGAATTTACTGGGAAACTGCAAAAAGATTGTAAGTGGGGTGAAATGTGGAAAGAAAACATACTTGGACCATGTTAGCGTTTGTTTTGGTTTTTTTTTGTTTTTTTACAGCGTTCACTCTTTGGTATGTATAATGTGTTCTCTATATTCTGAAGGTTGAATCAAGTCTGGCAATACCAAATATGTAGGGTTTTCATGATGTTTTAGTACTGTAAAAAAGAAAAAACATCTTCTACTCTTTACATTTTCAGCCAATAACTTTTTTGTTTGTCCCTCTGTGGACTTGAGTGAGGGGACATTTTTTACAGGCTGATGGGTACTTTTTATTGGCACCATTTTGGGATACATGTGACTTTTCTTAAATTTTAGGAGTTGTGAAATGACAAAAAATCCCAAATTTTAGTATAAAATGATTTTTTTTTTCTATTACGGTGTTCAGCATACGGGATGAATGATTTTATATTTTAATAAATTGGATTGTACATGGTGATACCAATTATGTGTAACTTTTTTAATTTTATTTTTTTTATTTGTAAAATGGCAAATGAGGGATTAGAACTTTTAATATTTTTTTTATGTGGGGGGAGGAGGTGGCGCCATTTCACCCATTTGCCTAGGGCACCAAATTGTCTTGTCCCGGCCCTGTGTAGGAGTATTTTTTAGTAACAATCATTTGTCTGGTACATTTTCTGGCTTAGGTACACGACTGGGTGTTCTTCCCCATTAACTAGATGAGACAGGACTGCCCCTAGGCCCACTTCTGAGGCATCTGTCTGAACTATGAAATCCCTCCTAAAATTAGGGGTAATCAGTACAGGTCTCTTACAGAGTACCTCCTTCAGCTTCTGAAAGGTTTGTTCAGCCTCCTGGTTCCACTTTACCATGGTGGACTTCGTTCCTTTGGTGAGGTCTGTAAGAGGGGCGGCTATTGAGGCAAAACTTGGTACAAACCTTCTATACTAGCCTGCGATGCCCAGAAAGGCTCTAACCTGCTTTTTAGAAATGGGTTGAGGTCAATTTTGAATGCCTTCAATCTTGTCCACTCGGGGCTTGATGACCCCTCGCTCAATGTTGTACCCGAGATAGCAAGCCTCCTCTAGCCCTATGGCACACTTTTTGGGTTTGCCGTTAGACCCGCCACAACTATCGTATCTGGGACCACTTGCACCTTGGCTAGATGGAAACTCCAGTCAGAACTATATATAACCACTATCGGCTAGATATGTGACTGTGTACTCTTTATGGGGCTGCAGGATGAGGTCCATCAACCTCTGGAATGTCGCAGGAGCCCCATGTAGACGAAAGGGAAGGACAACATACTGGGAATGTCCTTCTGGGGTGGAAAAGGCTGTTTTTTCCTTTGCCTTGTCTGTGAGGGGAACCTGCCAATACCCTTCGGTGAGGTCTAATGTGGTCAAATACCTAGCAGGTCCCAACCTTTCGATCACTTCGTCAACCCTTGGCATGGGGTAGACATCGAACTTAGAAATTTCATTTAACTCACGGAAGTCGTTACAGAACCGCAAGATGCCATCTGGTTTGGGGATGATCACTATAGTGCTCAATCAACCACTTTGTGACTTCTCTATCACCCCTAGGGCTAACATTTTTCCCACCTCTTCAGAGATTGTTTATCTCTGGGCTTCAGGTACTCTATACGGACTTAACCGTACCTTTTGACCAGGCTCTGTAACAATGTCATGTTTAATGACCTTTGTTCGGCCCGGCATTTTAGAAAAGACCCATCGGTTCCTCTGTAGGAACTCCCTGACCCCTTGCCTCTGGACCCTGAAATACGGACAGAGCGTAATTCCTTGTTTGGGACCTCCCTGAGCTCCTTTGCAGATGTCAGACTTTCACGGTCCTTCCAGGGTTTGATGAGGTTTATTTGGTAAATCTGATAGGGTTTCCTTTTCCCTGGATGGAACACCTTATAGTTTACCTCATTAACCCTATCGCTGATCTCATAGGGACCTTGCCACTTCGCTAGAAACTTGCTTTTAACTGTCGGAATTTGTAGGAGTACCCTGTCACCTGGTTGAAAGATCCTGTTATACACCCGGGCCTGTGTTTCCTGGGACTGCTGCAGGTTCTCCCTTATAATGGGCATTACTGCCACGATCCTATCCTACATTTCCGCTATGTGTTCGATTACACTTTTGTGGGGGTATTCTCCTGTTCCCAGGTCTCTCTGACTATGTCTAGGAGCTCCCTGGGATGTCTACCATATAGCAGCTCGAACGGAGAGAACCCCATGGATGCCTGCGGGACTTCCCGGAATGAGAATATCAGGAAAGATAACAGGCGGTCCCAGTCCCTATCCACAACCTTTTTTTAACATCCCTTTAAAGATTTATTTAAATCTCTCCACCCGACCATCGGTCTGGGGATGGTATATGGAGGTATGGAGGTGTGTAATTTTCAGGAGGTGACATAGCTCTTTGATCACTTTGGACATAAAGGGAGTGCCCTGATCGTTTAGGATCTCCTTTGGGATCCCTGTACAGAGATACATGTGGAAAAGCTCCCTCGCTATTCATTTTGATGAGGTGTTTCTAAGTGGAATGGCCTCTGGGAAGCGGGTGGCAAAATTTATAACCACCAAGATATGCTGGCGTTCCCTAGCCAATTTAGGGAGGAACCCGACAAGATCAATGTCTATCCTATCGAAGTGCACTTCGATAATAGGCAGAGGAATCAGTGGGCTCTGGAAATGGGGTGTGGATATGACACTCCAGAAATGATTGCCCTATAGATGCATGGCCAGTAGAAATTACACTCCACCTGCTCTTTGGTTTTCTCCATCCCCAAGTGTCCCCCCAACAAATGGGAATGGGCTAAATCCAAAACCATGCAAAAATAGGACCATGGTGCCACCAACTGCTCAACCACCTCTGGTGTCTTTTTCACCCTGTACAGCAGGTCATAATCTACAGTGAAATGAGAGTAGACCAACCCCCTACCCTGGTTCCTGGGGTCTACCATCAATTACCTTTATGCTTTTCCAAGCGTTCACCAGGGTCCCCCAATTGTTCCAATTCAAAATTTCCTCTCAAGACTGGCAAGGTGGAGAATAATAGCTCAGAGGGGTGTCTCCTCTGGGTCTCCAGCCAGGATCGATAATGGAAACAGTTCTGGTTCTATTACAGAAGCATCACCATTTTTACACACATCACTTACCGTTTGTACAATATCATACATGACATTTGTTTTATTCCCCCACATATCCCAAAACAAGTGAAAGTCACACCTGATAATTGCGTTGTGGGGTAAACTTGCCACAATGGCCACCTCATGTTGTGCAATTCCACAAGGAGTCTCTTCCATAAGTAGAGTGTCACTATGGATGCAGACTACACCTATGCAGCGTGAGTGGAGTTGGTCCGAGTTTACCAGCTGGGCATGCACTAGGGTCACCAAACTCCTAGAGTCCAAGAGAGCCTGCACCAAGTGTCCATGAACTGTAACAGTACACTCTTGTCGATCAACACCAGCAGCAACCTGAGTAGAATAGGATGGCCGTGCAAACCATGAGGTACGCCTTCCCAAGCCACATTCCATGAGTTCCCTCACTATTGGGAAACGTGCCGCCACATGTCCCAGTCCTTGACACCATCAGCAGATGATGGGGTCCCAGCCCTTAGGTAAAGAGTCCCTTTTTGGGGTGGGCGACCTTTCCCTCCTTTAACTTAATTGTGACCTTTGCCCCTCAGGACATTTTCTCTCCCCTTTTGGGACAGGAACAGTCTTACTGTGTGTGGACGTCTGCTGGTTCCCAAGGGGATGTAGCACCCGAAGAAACTCCTCGGTGGCACTGTATCTCTCCACAACCGTGACTAGCTCATCCACACTTTTGGGATTCGTGTACCCCACGCATCACTGGAACCTCATGGGAAGAGCCCAAACAAAACAGTCACAGACAACATGCTCAACCACCTGGGCAGATGTGAGAGTCTCTGGCTGCAGCCACTTGTTGGTAAGATGGAAAAGGTTGTATATCTGGGGTCGGGCGGGCTTTGCAGGATCAAACTCCCAGGCTTGGACTCTCTGGGCTCTTACCACCAGGGTAACCCCCAGTCGGGCCAGTATCTCCCCTCTCAGCTTGGCGTAGTCCTTGGCATCTTGAACCCTCAGGTCTAAGTAATCCTTCTGCGGTTCACCCATTAGTTAGTGGGTCAGGACATCCACCCACTGGTCCATGGAAAGCAGCTCTCTTTCCGCTATCCTCTCAAAGGTCCCCAGATAATCCTTGATGTCTTCTTCCTTGGTCATTTTACGCAGCATATTTTGCACCACTTGGCGCGAAGTTCACTGCCCACCTGTTGACCCCTCTGGCCTCACAAACAAGACCTGTAGCTGCTGCTGCAGAGTCTGGTTCACCTACTGTTGTTCCTTCACCGTTGCTTAGTGGGTTTCAATTAGCAGGCGATTGGTCTCAGCCTGGGCCCGAATGATCTCTTCATGCGCCTTTTGCTGGCTGGCCACCATCAGCTGGAGGTTAGCGTTAGCTTGAATCAGCTGTTTCACCAGCTCATCCATTTTAGCCAACTCTAATGACTGCGCGGTTGCAGCTTTCACCCAGGACATTGATTTATAAAGCTCCCTTCTGTCTCAGGTACTCTTTGAGAGTACTGCCTCTTTAATATACCCGCATCCTCCATCATATGTGAGCTTTTACAGCTCCGGGATCTTAGCATATGTTCTTTTTAAGCATAGAGACAGAGACAGAAACTTCAGGTACAAATACAGATCCTCCCGTATTTTATTTTTAGCAACACAGGTACAAAAGGTGCAAGACATGCACAACATAAACAAAACAAAAGCCTGCTTGTCTGAGTTCTAACTAAACAAATTGTACTTACTGGTACCTTGCAGACACATAGATGGTGGCATGGCTGACAATGGCTTTCCCCAGCGTATCTCCTCCTAGGACCACATGGTAGTCCAGGGTTGTAGGCCACACCTAGTCAGCTGACTTGCTGACTTATATAGGCCAGGTAACCCCTGGCGTGGAATATGGGGAGTAAGCACCCACCCAACATTTTGCTTACTCCCAGTGAAAAGCCATCTTGGAATGGATAGAAGCCATACTAACACTAACATTAAACGTGTGTTAACTGCCTGATGCAGTTGACACTTATCAAGGCTGCTTTCCTTGGTGACATGTGTCTGAGCTTCTCCAGGTTTATGTCAAGATCCTGGCTGGGATATATACCCAGTTACATATATATATATATATATATATATATATATATATATATATATATACGGACTTTTACGGACCCAGCAAAATTACATAATTTAGATTTATAATTTTTAGCATTTTTTAAATATATATTTTAGTAATTTCTTAAACACTTTCTTTTAGTGTAATTTTTACTCTGTTAGGGGAGTTGAACATGCAATTTCTTGATTACTTGTATTATGTACTGTGGTACTTCCATACTAAAATATACAGTAATTTCATTGGTCTCATTGGTCTTGCTTATGGCAGGGTATAATCGAAGTACAGTCATGGAGGACCTTGGAGATAGAGGGGTAGGGTAAATTAGGCAGCTGAAGGGACTGCACCTCTTTCTAACAACTTAGATTCCATGGCCATGGTCATGGAATCTAAGTGATTCAGAGTTATTTTGATCCCCACCACTGGGAACTGCTCTATATACTCTTGACAACATCATTGGTCATCAAGGGATTGAAAGGTTATTTTTTGACTACTATACACATAAGATGGTTGGACAGTAGAGCCCACATCAGTGGGCTCAGCCAATATTTACCTAATGTAAATGGCCATCTTAAAGTTCCCTATAAACATTATAAACTTTTGTCTAAACCTGCCTATTTCAGTGGCACTCTATCTCTCTTTCTGGGTCGAGAAAGATCAGGCATATTTCAAAACCTGATTTTTATGTGTAGCTGTCTTTCACTTCTTTTCTGACACACAGCATGTGCATTCTTGGCCAAACATAGACAACATATGTGTACTTGGCCGGCTAAAAATGTACAAGGGAAGCAGGTTAAATAGAAGTTGTCAAAATAGGTGTTTTGACAACCAGTGTTCGGGAGTACTTAAAATACAAGTAATTAAAATAGTATTTAAAATACTTGTCAGTTATTTGTATTTTGTAATCAAAATAATTTTTTTATTCAGTATTTTATATTTGTAATTAAAATACTTTTAGGAAGTATTTTGAGTATTTTAATTACTTTCTAAATTCAAAATAAATGTTGTAATTTAAATAACCCGCCTCACCGCACCTAAAAAAAAAAACAACAGCGCAAGTCACGTCATCACTCTCGTTTCTCGTATTTCGTGCGAGGTGCGACGAGAGGAGGGAAAATTCCAGCGCGTTCCAGCAACGCAAGTCCCCCTTATAGTGAAGCGTTATTTATTTTTAGTTTTTAATCATCCTGATTGCGTAATCCATTCCGGAAAATTACCATATATACCTGAGTATAAACCGACCCGGATATAAACCGAGGCCCCTAATTTTAACATAAGAAACTGGGAAAACGTATTGTCTCGAGTATAAGCCGAGGGGGGGAAATCCACCATTGCAGATTAAAAAGTCTGGTCATGTGCGTTACAGCTTAATAACTCCATGTGCCTCATAGTGATAGCAGTTAACCCCATCATGTCCCTCACATTAACCCCCTGTGTGCCTCAAATAAGAGTTACTGCTATGTGAGACATGGCGGTAATAATTAGGTATCTTCATAAATAAGGTCCTTTATTCGTTCCCACCATGTGTCTCACATATTAGTAACCCTTATATAGGGCACACAGGGGTTAATATGAGGCACATGATGGGGTTAACTGCTATTAATGTGAAGCACATGGAGTTACTGAAACTAAAATAATATCCCCAAATGCCTGACATTAATAGGCATAGTAACTAAAGGAAGGTACCTGTATGTTTCTCTTTACTGTAGCATCCTCTCCTCCATGTAACAGACATCTTCTATAGGAGTCGGACACAATGAATCCTGGCCACTGACATATCTGCACGGTAGATGCTAATCCTAGTGGGTAAAAGGACCTCTGATCCATTTTTTGTTTTTATTAAATTTTTTGTTTACATTTTTCAAGTATTTTAGTATTTGGAAAATACTTTTGAAGTAGTATTTGCATTTAAAATACTTCAGTCATAAGTATTGTAAGGGACCTGTCAGGGGCGCACAAACAGACACAGACAGTGTGAGGCCCTGACACTGGTCCCAAACCCTGTCCCTGCCTTTTGGGGTGCCCGACTCCTTAACAGGTCGGCCCCAACCAGAAGACTGAGCACTATACTGAATAGTGTGAGAACACAAGACGCAGACAAACAATACAAACACAATATGGGAAGATCAAGCAAGACAAGTCGGTAACTATCAGGAACGCGGTACAAAGTCAGAAGAATAAACGTGATCCAAGCAGAGTAAGGTAACCAGGGAGGCACAGAATAGAGAGGGTGAGTAATAGGCAAAAACAGACCAGTATAACCAGCAAGGAGAGGAGACAGAAGAGCCCTTAAACACCTTCCAGGAGAACTAAGGACAAAGGCAATAGGAGGAAGAAACGGAAGACCAGATAGGAAGGTAGAGCTGTCAATCACCCACGAGCCAGGTTAACCCATGGAGTGCTGGAAGATTCCTAGCCCAGGCGTTGGCCAGGAATCAATCAAGATAGCAGGGAGAAAACCCAGTTCACACTAGTAAACACAAATAAGATACTATGTCAGAAACCATGGCTTACGTCGCATCGGCCACGGCCGGCAACCAGAACTCAAAGCTGGGTTCTTTCTGGCATGATCATGACAAGTATCTTGTATTTTGTATTTAAAATACTTTCCCAAAGTATTTTCCCGAACACTGTTGACAACTATTGAAGGTGTAGAGTATCCTATATTCTACCTTTGAATAAATTCAGCTATAAATACAAAGGATATAATAGACAAATGTAAGGAGAGATGTTAAGACTGTCTTAAAAGTCAAAACTGCTGAGGTTTTTAATATGCCTTCATTCATCTGTACGTGCCCGTTATCAATCCCCACCCTCCCCTCTCCCTTCGTATTTCCCCCCCTGTCCTGTCGTGTTGTGGGTTTGTCTATCTATATGTTCTACATCCAGTTTATCTGTAGCTCTCTGTGGCTGCTTTTCTATATTGTTTCCAACATTTTACTACTGATAGAAAAGTAAAATTTTCACATGATGATTATATCTATACTATTGAGTATATCTTTGTGTATACCTTCGCCTGAGTATTGTTTCATGCTCCTGAACGGCACTTACTTTTGTTGTTTAGTATGCCATACAGTAACTAGCTTTGGAAATTGATATTGTAACATTCGTATTGACCATTTTTGTTTTGTGAAAAATAATTTTGAAAATCTTTAATAAAAATACAGTTATAAAAAAAAAAAGACTGCTGAGGTTTTAAGAACAGTTCAGTTTTAGTTTTAACATATCAAACTGTGTTTTTTAGCTGTTTAAAGGCTGAAACCATTGCTGAAACTGTCTATCATGCCCATGAGTTCCTGTCTTTTTGACATAAAGGGCTTTGTAGAAGGCAAACAGTGTTCAACAGGGCAGAATACATTAAGATTTAGCTGAAGGCAAGATTCAGTATGCATCCTGAGGCACCTTATCATAAAACTGGACTGATCCAGAAGGATACAAGAACCATAAGTAATTGAGGATTGTGAAGCACAGATGGAACCTATTTGAAAAGGGCTTTATTTGATTAAACAAATGGTATAATGAACAGTATGTCATAGTATCGCCAAATAATCCTTCCCTATGGTCATACACATCAGACAATACTGTGCTTTCACATTGGACAGACATCTTATAAATTTTCTATAGCAGATTTGCATGCAGAAAATCCATGGTGTGTTATATGACAGTACCAAAAATGTGAATGGGATGTTAAGAAATTTTTTCACACACTGCATAAAAAATCTGCTCAGAATCCATGCATGAATCGTTCTGCATTGTGGATTATTAAACCACAGTATGTCGATTTATGCCGCAGATATGCTGGTGATTTATTCATTGTTTTCCTGTCAGCTTGGGGTGGGAGAGTCAAAATTTAGAATAACTGTGATTCACTGTTACTGCAAACCAGATTTGCTGCGCTTTGGAATGATTCTTCAGTTTACTGTATAGCTATAAAGGAATTCATGGCACACCAGGGAAATTTGATTACAATTAATGTTGGATTTATTGATCACAATTTATGATAAATGCATGTAGATTTAATATTTTTTCACGTATACTAGCCAATTACAAACATACATGAAAGGGGTTGGTCAGGTGTAGATTTTAAAGTAAATTAGTGCTGCTGAGACTTTGACCAATAGAAAATACACATACTTATCTCCCCAATCTCCTCCGTTCCAGCACTGCCATTGCCAATGCTATTGCCAGGTCTTTTGTTTACTTCCAGTCCTGGTAGTCAGATCGTCACTAATTGGCGGCAGTGGTCACAAGCCATTGGTTGACATAACTGTTCAGAACAGAACAGATCTTACCCATGGAGACAGCAGACAGTGGCAGCCCTGGAACAGAGGAGAGTAGAGAGGTAAACTTGTGTTTGTAACAGTTCAGGTTTGGATCTGAGTCTTTATTGCAACCGGTTGGTACATGAGAGTAGCTCAATATTTAGATTGGAAGCAGAGCAGTAGAGGTGAA
Organism: Phyllomedusa bahiana; assembly: GCA_025379985.1. Lineage (NCBI taxonomy): Eukaryota > Metazoa > Chordata > Amphibia > Anura > Hylidae > Phyllomedusa > Phyllomedusa bahiana. Next base: position 56,734 of record JAODAL010009473.1, on the reverse strand, counting down.
CTAGACTAAGGTTGAGAGCACAATAACCTCACAAGGAGGAAATGCAAGGTCAGGCTTACATAGGGTGTTCAATCAGAAAACCAAAGGGTAGACCAATCAGAAAATCAGGAACTGGAACTGAAGACAAAACTTCCCTAAAGTTCAGCAGAAGACCTGTCCAGATAGCTGTAAAGCTGTGGGTAGAGCTTTAGCCTATGGCACAATGATCCCTGAGTTAAGTACTGGTATTTTGTTTTTTTTAACAGCCAAAGCAGCACTAATTTATTTTAAAATGTATACAAAGACAACCCTTTTAATGTGTTGCCAGAAGTGTTAAAGAACGTATCAGTCCACCCTGGACCTTTTTAAAGTTGTATCTGGTAGGGAGACAGGAATTATCATGGGTGCTTCGGCGACCCTCATACTGGGACTCAGACGCACCCGTGTTTCGTTGGTGAGTGGCGCCGCGACCTGCATGTTGGGCCACGAGTACGCTCACTCGTCTGCGCTATCCCGCTCCTACTCACCTGTCCATGATCCAGATGATGTCTCTTCCTCACAGCGCGCTCATCCTTGCTCTCTAGGGCGCGTGCACACCGAATCTGTGAAATTTAAAGGGCTAGCGTACCACCGGACACTGAGCCTATCTAACCCTGCCCCTTTATGACTTCTTTGCCGGATTTTTTGTGTAGTTTGCCTACAGAGGAAGCATTCCTAAAGTTGTTCTGTTGCTATACTGTGTATCGTACCTGTTGTCTCCATCCCTTGACCACGAACCTTTGACACCTGTCCTGAGCTTCCTGCCTGTCAATGACTAAGAGTTGCCTAATGATTCTGTACCTTGCTACACCTCACTGCCACCGCAATCAAGTCGCATCAGGGGTAGCGACCTGGTATCCTGCCGCAGCAAGCCCAACCCGCCTTGCATTCGGCTCTGGTGAACACCGGGACCTACTTAGATTCTGCTCCCTGACATGACTTACACCACCACTTGCGGTGGTCTATAGGATCCACTTCTCCAACCGTTACAGGAACAATCTGTAGTAGCTTCTGCTGTGTTGATTGGGCTGAATTCTTATTGTATGTATGGTAAGGAGCACTGGATATTCAGAGACAAATGGGACTCCTTCCCTTCTAAGTGGCAAGGCACCTTAGATAGAAGTAGTTTAAACGTTGAAAGTTGAACAAACGATCGTCTGGTACACAATCGTTTCCTAGACACAGCCATGTAGACCATAATGATCAGCAGCAGTAGTTGTTCAAACTGGTCATATGTGATCAATAACAGCGGAGGAAGAGCTTTCTGGAAATATTCTGAGAACATTTTCTCCAGAAAAATTGTTCATGGACAAAGGTCTTTCCTATAGGAAAGATCTCTCTTTTGATTATCAAATGAAATTTCATTCACGAGACAAACTTGTTTTCAAAGACAGTAACTAATATTTTACCTGGTGATTTATTGTTTTAGTTGAAATCATCTATTTGTATTAATTTTAAGGTGTGTGGAGACCATTAAACTACTGTTTTTCCACTATTAGTTGGTGGGGGTCCTAGGATTGGCCCCCTCTAAAGCTACCTATGGACAAGCTATAAATGCTGTTGGTGGTAAATTCTCTTTAAAAGTGTCATTAAAGGGGATCTAGTTTTAAAAAAAAAGTAAAAATGTGCAAGAGTTGAGTAATCTTCAAAATAGATGCAGGAGGTAATATAAATAAAAATTCTATTTATTAGACAAGTTCATTAGAACATATATAGTCTTATTCGTGCAAACAATGTGCTACTTGCATTTAGTTGATAAATAGATCGTAGACCAGCGAAAAGTCCAAACAATATCATGCAAATTTACTCCAATGGTCACTCTGCATTCTGAGAGCCAAGTCATGAAGTAAAGACAGACAGGCGGGCCCACATTGAGCGTGCAACGTTTCAGGGAGAGCACCTCCCCTTTCTCAAGCACACCTGTTCAACGTAATAGCTTCCTTTTATACCTTAACAAACAGTACATCAACCTATAATACTTCTTCAAAATACATGTCATGCAATAAACACTAATAAAAACAACTACTACAAACATTATAAGAACACTCTAAGATTAAAACTCTCGTTTAGACCGATCGGTGCTAATGTATTCAGCCTATATATCCAAGCAGCTTCGCTCTGCAACAATCGCTGCTCCTGATTTTGTCCTACTTCACATTTTACTTCTTCTAAGTTGAGTAATAAATCAAAAACAGTAAATTCTTACCGTTGTACTTACTGTTGTTTTAGTGCTGATGCAGACGGCAATGTCTCCTGTTGACATCCGGCTCTGTGATAGTTCATAAGCGTAGCCACCAATTCAGTGGTCACGTTGCCACTCTCATGCCTTTCACATCTGGAGTGGCAATATCGCAGAAATGGCACCTGACCACTGAAGCTGGCATCGTCAGCGATGGAACAGCAGTGGGTACAGAGGTGAGTATTTTTGTTTGTTTTACCCAGTTCTATCACATTTAATTGAACAAACCCCTTTAAGTTCACACATACTGTAGAAGCCATTCCTAGAAATTTGATTACAAAGCCTATACTTTTTATTCTTTCATTTAAATTACAGCTATATCACGCAGATGCAATTTAATGATTTTTTCAAAAAGACTTCAGTCAGAACTGTACAAACAGAATAATTTCATTATTATTAAGCAAATCCCTAATGCCCGTTCTATCTGTTGACATCACTGCTTACAAGCATCATAAACGCTACATTATTTGTATATTTACGCTTGAAAAATCCCCTTGTTATGATTTTACATTATGATTTTTAATAGCACTGAAAACCCCATTACATTGTGCTCAGTGCGCTTTTATAAGATGTGAATTTTAATTATGTAGGAAGCTTTTAAGTTGGGATAAAGCATTAACATACATGGTCTATCAAATAAAGAGCTTATTGAAAATGAGAAATAATAGGTGTAATATAATGGGTAATTATGAACTCTGCATAGAGCTTAAATAAGTAGCCGTGTATTAAAACTATGTAACCACTTAATTGATTAATGAGCAATCCTGAAAGCCAGATTTATAAAATATATAACAAAAAAACAGAAACAGGGTCACTATCTTTCTACAACGTAGAAATAGAATGAAATATTTATAGTAATAACAACCAATATGCAGAGAAATAATTGAGCCGTTCAACTAGATTTTGTTTCAATAAGAGCTTAAACACAACATTAGTTTTGGATTAAATTTACCCAAATTGTTTGTGAAGATTCAAGCCAAAATGTAGGGCCTTCTGTATGAAAACTGGCTAGCATTAAGACTGTCTTTGTTACCCATAGCAACCAATCACAGCTCCAATAGCTCCCTAGTGTTTTATTCAGCATAACAACTTAGTAAAATTTGGCCCATCCAAAAGGGGAGGCTCAATAAGTGCTCATAATGTCCTTATGTTTTATTAGGAACCTGCCATTATATGCCAGAAGGAAGAGCATTTGCAAACTCCAGCTCCAACTCTGGCGCACTCAGCACGGCCATCATTTGGTCAGAGTGTAGTACCATATTCCTCCTGCAGTGGCCGGTACAAAAGAAATGTTTCACCATCTTCCGGTTTGCGAAGAAAATAGACCAGATGTGACTAGCTCCGGAATGGTGTGAATAAAGGGTGGCAGACAGAAAGAAGTATATGTTCCCCTTGCTGGCCAACAGCTGATTATGGAAAAACCCTTTTTTTTTGCTTATAAAAATAACTTGTGTTGGCAATGAAATTTGGAGGGCAGCATTATGAGGAGCACAGCAAAGGGAGCAGCATTAAAGGTAAAAACATCACGGGCAGCAACAGTATGCGGAGAAACATTAAAGGGGTTTTCCAGGATCTAAGAATGTTCATTGGCATGATTAAAAAATGAAGATTTGGAAACTCATACAGTATCCCACAAAAGTGAGTACACTCCTCACATTTTTGTAAATATTGTATATCTTTTCATGGGAAAACACTGAAGATATGACACTTTGATACAATGTAAAGTAGCCAGTATATAGCTTGTATAACAGTGTGAATTTGATGTGCTTTTAAAATAACTCAACACAGCCATCAATGTCTAAACCGCTGACAACAAAAGAGAGTACACCCTTAAGGGAAAATGAAAATGAACAAATTGTGCCCATTTTCCCTTCATGGTGTCATGTGATTAGTTAGTGTTAAAAGGTCTCAGGTGTGAATGGGGAGCAGGTGTGTTAAATTTGGTGTCATTGCTCTAAATCTCTCATATATGTCACTGGAAGTTCAACATGGCACCTCATGGTAAAGAACTCTTTGAGGATCTGAAAAAAAAAAAGAATTGTTGCTCTACATAAAAATGGCCTAGGCTATAAGAAGATTGCCAGCACCCTGAAACTGAGCTGTAGCATGGTGGCCAAAACCATACGCATGTTTAACAAGACATGTTCCTCTTAGAACAGGCCACACCATGGTCGACCAAAGAAGTTGAGTGCACATGCTCAGAGTCATATCAAAGATTGTCTTTTCAAAATAGACATATAAGTGCTGCCAGTGTTGCTGCAGAGTTTAAAGAAGGGGAGTCAGCCTGTCGGTGCTCAGACCGTATGCCACACAATTTGGTCTGCTTGGCTGTAGCCCCGGAAGGAAGCCTTTTCTAAAGATGATGCACTAGAAAGCCTGCAAACAGTTTGATGAAGACAAGCAGACTAAGGACATGGATTACTGGAACCATGTCCTGTGCTCTGATTAGACCAAGATAAGCTTATTTGGTTCAGATGGTGTTAAGCGTGTGGCAGGAGTACAAAGACAAGTATGTCTTGCATACAGTAAAGCATGGTGGTTGGAGTGTCATGGTGTGGGGCTGCATTAATGACCTTACAGAAGGACTGCACAGTAGAATATCAATCTTTGCAGATGATACTAAGCTCTGTAAAGTAATCTGCATTTGGGGCTGCATTAATGACCTTACAGTAGGATTGCACATTAGAATATGAATCTTTGCAGATGATACTAAACTCTGTAATGTAATCAACACAATAGAGAATAATGTTTTATTACAAAGAGATCTGGATAAGTTAAAAACCAGGGCAGAGAAGTAGAAGATGAGGTTTAACATGGATAAATGCAAGGTTATGCACATGGAAAGGAAACATTCATTCCATGATTACTTTTTAAATGGAAAAAAGCTGGGAAAAAGTGACATGGAAAAGAATCCTGGTGGACAGTAAACTTAATTGTAGCAGCAAGTGTCAGGCAGCAGCTGCCAAGAATCATGGGGTGTATTAAAAAGGACATAGATACACATGATGAGGACATAATTCTCCCATTATCAGACCACACATGGAATATTGTGGACAGCTTTGGGCACCAGTGCACAGGAAAGACATTGTAGAGTGTGAACAGGTTCAAAGGTGGGCAAAAAAAAAAAAAAAGCTGGGTGGACTACAATACCTAGAAAGATGACCGAGATTAGTAATATTTAGTTTAGAAAAAAGACTGCATCAAGGTGACTTAATAAATATGTTTAAATATATTAACCCCTTCAACCCCTTCCCGACATTGGACGTACCCATACGCCCTGACAGAAAGTGACTCCCCGCAAATGGACGTGTGGGTACGTCCTGGATATCGTATGGTCTCTCAAGCTGGGCACGCATGATCGCACCATGGGACCAGCTGTATATCCCAGCTGCCCTCATGCTGCATCACATGGGTGATTAAACCCGTTAGCTGCCAGCTTCCTCTGTCCTCCCTCTGAGCAGTTGTGGTGCGATCGTGGTTGCTGCTGTCTTACCTGACAGCCTCAGAAGTCTTTGCTTGACTTCCGGGGCTGCCAGTGATGTCACTATGTAAGGCTGTGCCCTGTGGGCACCACAAGGCATAGTGATTGACAATCGCCATGAAGATTAGAACACAGCATCAATGCTGTGTACTGTTCTCCATTGTATCAATTATCTGAAGATGAAGAAATTTGAATAAAGGTTTTTTTTATGTAAAACCACTGGGTTTTTGTGTAAATCACTGGGTATCACAGTTTACACCCACATATAGGGTATTTTCAAATTTGGAAAAAATTGCGTAAAAAATATTGGAGTGCTTTTACTCCAGGATTTTCAACAATTGCAGATTGTTGTAAAATTTTGATTTCTTTTTTTTTATTTTCACAGCCTAATACTAAAAAAATTTATGAAACAGCTGTGGGGTCGATATAATCACTATACCCCTGAATATATTCCTTAAGGGGTGAACATTTAAATATAGGGACTTTTTAGGGGTGTTTATTAAGTTTTGTGGGGTGTCCACAAACCTGTAATGGCACCTAAAGAAAATAGTAATGAAAATGAGACCCCAAAGTCCACAAGTCTCCCATTATGAGACTTGTGGTTGAGCCAAGTAGCGCACTAGTGCCACATATGGGATATCTCTAAAAATTGCAGAATTGGGGGAATCGATATTGAGTTGCATTTCCCTTGTCACAGCTACTGTGTTCCAGTGAATAATGGATAAAAATTGAAAATCTGCAAAAACGCAAAATTTTGAAATTTCACCTCCACTTTCCTTTAATTTCTGTGAAGTACCGAATGGGTTAATAAACTTCCTAAATTCTGTTTTGAAACTTTAAGGGGTGTAGTTTCTTAGATGTTGTCATTTATGGAGGTAACTTACATACAGGCCCCTCAATGCCACATCAGAACTGGACTAAAAAAATCAGTGTTGCAAATTTTCTTGAAAATGGGAAAAATTACTACTAAATTTCTAAGCCCCCTTATGTCATAAAATAAAATAGCAAGACATGTAAAAAAAAATAATGCCAACTTACAGTAGACACACAGTAGTCTTACACACAGACATTTTTAAACTTTAAATTTAAATTTTTTCAAAATTTTTGTGATATTTTGATATTTTTCACAAATAAACAAGGATTGTATGGACCAAAATTTCTTATTAACTTAAAGCACAATGTGTCATGAGAAAACAGTCTCTGAATCACATGGATAGTTAAAAATATCAAAAAGTTATTCTCACATAAGGTTACATATGTCAGATTTAAAAAATGGGCCTCTGTTAGGGAGGTCCAAACTGGCAGTAAGGGGTTAAAGAGATCTAGAGTATAGATATAGAGATCTCTCCCAAGATCGATTTATACTCAGGACGGTATCTAGAACAAGGGGGCGTCCTCTACGTCTTGAGGAAAGAAGGTTTCGTTTGAGCAGTGACACTGTCAAACACTCTGCTAGAGAAACTTGTTATTGTGAATTCACTAACAAAATTTAAAAAGGGTTTAAATGCATTTCTAGATTATATTAATATAACAAGTTATAGTGACTAGGATTCTGGAGAAGGGTCGCAGATTCAGGGATTTATTCTGATGCCAGATTGGAGTCGGGAAGGAATTTTTTCCCTAAAATGAAGACAATTGGTTTCTACCTCATGGGAGGTTTTGCCTCCTCTGCATCAACACTATAGCACAATAGGCTGAACTGGATGAACTTTGGCCTGACAAACTATGTAACTATGCTGCCATTATGGGAAGCAACAGTTCATTGAGGAACCATGAATGCCAACATGTACTGTGACATACTGAAGTACTGAAGCAGAGCATGTTCCACTCCCTCTGGGTCACAGGGAAGTATTCCAACATGATAACAACTCCAAACACACCTCCAAGACGACCACTGCCTTGCTAAGGAAAATGAGGGTAAAGGTGCTGGACTGGCCAAGCATGTCTCCAATCTAAACCCTATTGACCATCTGTGGGGCATCCTCAAATGGTGGAGGAGCACAAGGTCTCTAATATCCACCAGCTCTGTGATGTCGTCATGGAGGAGTGGAAGAGGATTCCAGTGGTTGTAACCTGTGAAACTCTAGTGAGCTCCATGCCCAAGAGAGTTAAGGCAGTGCTGAAAAATAATGGTGACCACACAAAATATTGACACTTTGGACACAATGGATGACATATATGAACAGGGCTGCACCAGAATTCTGGCTTCTTTTCAGCCCGAGAACTAGCGCCCCGTTTGCTATATTTTTAACCAGACGCACTCCAATATCAGGCACATTACAGAGCGCCCGCCGCACTTTGTCATGTGCCTGAGATCGGGAGGCGTGCTGGAGGCATGTCGCACTACAACCGTACGAAGCAACATATTTATAGCTTCAGTATGGCAAATCCAGGCGCATTACTGCTGGAACAGGTAAACCACTTTAAAAGTGGTTTATTTGAGCCTGAATTGTCATTTTTGTGCTAGAATGCGCCTGATATATTACCCACAGTAGAATAGGTTCATAGTTTCAGGCGCATTCTACGCTACTATTGTGTGCAATAAAATTGGCGTCTTGGCGCCAAAAGTCTTACATTTCTCCAAGCATATGTCCATTTTCACTTAGTGCTGTTTAGACATTGATGGCTGTGTGCTGAGTTATTTTGAGGGCTCACCAAATTTACACTGTAATACAAGCTGTGCAGTGACTGCTTTACATTGCATCAAAGCGTCATATCTTCAGTGTTGTCCCATGCAAAGATATAATACAATATTTACAAAAATATGAGGGGTGCACTCACTTTTGTGAGATACTATACTTACCTCCCGCACACTCCCATTCACTCCCGGCACTGGCCCATTCATCCCCACTGAAGCAGTGAAAGGTCTTCATTCACATGACAGCTGCAATCAATTACAGGCCACAGAGGTCACCTGCACATGACATTGTGATCCGTGATTGGCTGCACCTGTCATGTGAACGATTAACAGATCATTGCTACATACGGGCTGTATGGACCGGCAGCTGGGACTGAAGAGGAGCATCCGGGAGGTTATTATGAGGTAAAAACCTCCAGGAGGTAATTATGTGGTAAAAACATCTGGTGGAAAAGTTGAGGAAAAAACACACGGGCTGAACAGTTTAGGGCTTAAACATTAGGGGAAAAGGAAAAATTTTTCTGTGTGGAAACGCCTTAAATACCTCCACCTGTAAAAAATGTTTACGCAGTGAAAATCCAATTCTCATTGATTCTCATGGGTTTTTATTAGTGTTGAGCGATTATTATCGAAAAAGTTAAAATGGGGCACGGTTTTTCACTTGACTTTTTTAATCCCGCGATAATTTAGGTTAAAATCTGTGCATAATCTATTAAATCGCCCTTTTTTTTGGCCTTCCTGTCATTTTTGGGGCCAGCAAATACTTACAGAATAACAGGGTGAAGTTGTGCGAGGTCATGACTGGGATGTTTTGTTGCGTTTGGCGGGAAAATCACATACCTCTTTTTAAAACATGAACACCCTTCCTGTTAAAGATCATGGTGTCATTCTCAAAGCAGTGGGACGTGCGCTCTCCCTTCTTGCAAACGCTCAGCGAAATTATTCTATTTGTTCACAGAGAAGCTATTTTTTTAGCTGTGATCCTTAGAACTCAGTTAATCAGAGATTTGCAGATTTTGGGAGTTAGGCAGAAAATTTTAAAAGGAGCATCTACGCTTAAAGTCACGGGGGGGGGTGGGCCCCGTGGGCCCAACGGGCGAACACGAAAAAGCTTTTTAAAAAGAATATGGTTTGTATTGCAGACTTTGCTTTGCAATCTTTATTATTAACAGTTTACTTTGAAATTTACTTGAATTGGGCAGCCTGAATTTATATTAGATACGTTTCTTTTTTAATAACTGCAGGTCTATTGTTAGGTGCAAAACTCCACTTTGATTATCAGTAACTTTTCAATAGGTGTCTTTTTAAATTTTCCCCAGCGCTTTGTGAAAAGGGGTCCCTTTTGCATTTTAAATTTTGAACCCAAAAAAATTTTGTAGCACCACAGGTTATAGTGCCAAAAATACTTTTTTTATCCGTATACTTTTCAATACGTTTTTTTTTGCATTTTTCCCCAGTCCAGTTTTTGTTAAAACCCCCTTTTGCTTAAAATTTTTCAATCAAAATTGTGATCACCACGGGTTTGGGTCCCAAAAAAAATCCCTTTTATTATCCGTAACTTTTCAGAACGTGTTTTTTGCACTTTTCCCCCAGTCCAATTTGTTGATAAGCCCCCTTGCAGTTAAATTTAATCCAGAATTGTGAAGTTACCAAATTGGAATAAGTGCCAAAAACTTTTATTTCCTAACTTTTCAGTATTTTTTTTTCTTTTTTGCCCATAAATTTTGTTGATGGGCCCTTGCAGTTAAATTTCATACAGCAATTGGTAGTCACCACGGGTGAATTGATAGGTGCCAAAAATACCTTTTATTATCCTCTACATTTCAGATACGTGTTTTTTGCATTTTTGCCCAGTCCAGTTTGTTGTAACCCCCTTTTGCATTTAAAATTTCAATACAGAAATTTGGGTTATCACCACATGAATTGATAGGTCCCAAAAATACCTTTTATTATCCGTTACATTTCAGATACGTGTTTTTGCACTTTTCCCAGTCCAGATTTGTTGAAAGCCACCTTGCGTTAATTTTTCAATACAGCAATTTTTGTTTGATTTAGGGATTTGAGTATAGCGTGATTTGCCGTCTTTTAATAAGAGCTTCCCAAAAACCCTTTTCCCATACCCTTCAAATTTTTTTTTCAAACATGGACAAATGAGGTGGAAGCGAGAAAAAGGGGGGGTAGGACATGGGGTAGGGGTACAAAAAGGTGTCCCCCATTGTGGGACAACACCAAAGCCAGCGTTTGTGGGTTTGCAGGACCGTCGGGCCCCTGTCTCGGGGGTGGGGCCCTTAAATCTCTAACGAACGGGTCCCCCAATCGTTTTCAGGGGTTTAAATTTGAAACCGGCATCCGCAGTTTTTACCTCCTCGTCCTCCCAGTCAACGGCCCACAAATTCGTCATCACATCACCCTCCTTTCCAACAGAAGCAACCCCAAATGTCAACTGTTCCCCCACCACTGGGGATAATCCATTTTCTGAAGACCTCTTTGATGACAAAATGCGGGGGGTTAAAGGCATTTTTAAAAAGATAAAGAGGCCAAAGGGGATGATTTTTCTGCTTGATGCCCATTACTGAGCCATCGAGGAGGAAAGGGAAACCATCAACGGAAAAAACCCCGGGCGGTCGGCAAGCCTTCAGTCCCTCTTGCTTGTACCCCGCAGCTCCTGGATGCAGAATGCGGACAAGAAGTCCCTGTGTTGATGGATAATGACGACATTGCGGCCCCATCGGGGTTTTTTTCCGAGAATTTTCGGCGCTTCATCAGGGGACGAGGAGAAACGAGGGTAGTGCAAACGGGCCCGCCTAAAAAAGGGAGAGGGGGGTCACAGAAGTCCCTGATATGATTCCGCCAGCCACGGTCAGGAAACCCCCTCCCTTTTATCACCGCCCAAAAAGGCCAGGACCTCTCAAGCCTGGGCCTTTCTTTGAGCAAGCCTCTGATCCCCACCCGATGTCATATCCCGCCTTTGCCATAAAAAGAAAAGTAAGGAAAGAATCTTAGGTGTTTAACCACCACCAACATGTCTAGTCACATGCAGCGAATACATGAGTTGAAATGGAGGCCAGACCGAGGGCCGGGTTTTCCAAACCACTGTCACACCCTTGTCCCGCCCCCTCCTCCTCCGCCCCACCAAGCGTTCTCACTGCCCATGTCTCTCAGATCATGATCAGGGATCACCTCCGCTCAGCCTCCCCCGTCCAGGAGTAAAAACCAGCCCCACCAGAGACCCATCCTCCCCCCTTTCCTCCCCCCATTTGATGACCGCACGCCGTACAGCGGCCAGTCAGCACCACCTTTGCTCCAGGTTTGGGGAAGAAAAACACTTTAACCCAAACCACCCCTTGGAAATGTTGCCTTTCCTCTGGTGGACACAGAGGGGTTTTCCCGCCACGTCAGGGCCCCTTTGCCCTCCCCCCAATCCCCAGATCCGAGCGATTTCTTTCCCAAAAAAGCCGCCCCTCCCCCTGGCCCCAGTGTCACTAAAATTTAAGGGGGTTGTCGCATCTGTTCCGAAAAGCCCAAAACCACCACGAACATGGACTAGAAAAGCAGGGCCCAAAAGGCCGCTATATCTCTGGACACTCACTGGTGAGCTGGGTGGATGTCTCTGGGGGTGACGGTGGCTCTCAGGCTCGCGCAGTTTTCAAAACGCGGGGATGGTGCGGGGCTCTTTCCCCCAAGGTCCTCGGGGCATCCGGCCCCAGGAAACCAAGCCTGTTAAATTTAATTGTCTTGGAGACCGCCAAAACCATTTGGGAGCTTGGAAGCTCTCCGAAAACGGGACCGGCGCTGGCTGGGTGACAAGAACCTTGTGCCAGGCAAGGTGGTGTTAAAGTAAAAAATCTGCTGGCCGCCCTTAAGATCGGTGGGCTGGCACTTCCCTTGCTGGCACATGCAAAACCTCGCCCCAAAATGTCAAAAGCCTACCGGGCTGGACGCCTGCTGAAGAAGGCTTGGGGTCGATTTCTTTTTTTCCCGCTTTCGCACCCTGCTTCGTCCCCCCTGGCGGTTTGAAAGGGTCAGCTGGGCCCCCCCCTAACTCTCATTTTTGATTGGCAAACGCGGGGAATTCCACCCCCCACCTCCAGCGATTGTGGGAGCAGGCAATGCCTGAGCAATGACACAGGCCCCTCACAAGAAGGGGTGGGGACCTGGGTGTTAAAGCCACCAGAGGGAGGAGGTGAAAGAGCTCTCACCTTTTCCTGCCAGTTTTGAGAACCCACCAAAAATGGTTTGCGACGATGCCCTTTCAGCATAGCATTGGGGAAACTTAGTTCTGGAAGATCGTTACACCTGAAACATCAGTCCCCCACGGAGGAGGAGACGGACACAGATGCGGACACGGAGCCTTTCTCCTTAAAACCCACAAGGCCCACAGTTTTCAATTTTATCGGTCTTCATTAGGCATGGTTGGGGGTCCGGGGCTATGCAAGGCGGGCCTCCTCTCGGGGTGCATCATCTGGGGCAATCAGCTGTTTTGAAGCTTCCCGGAGGAAGCGGGGGAAGAGAAGGAGGTTTTCCTGAACCGAGGGTTTCCGACTCCCGGGCCTTGGAAAGGGTTGGGTGAATTTGAGGCGGAGGAGGTAGATGGGAAGATCTTTTGATGCCCCTGACCCAAGGCTTGGGAATAAAGGCTCCATCTCCACATGAGTCTTAGTGCTCCATTCCTCAACATACCTCGCATTAAGGGGCCCTCAAAAAGAAAAACAGTTACTGGGTGGCCCCCCTCCTGGGTTCCCCCCTACAAAACAAAACTCAGCACTTTCCTTCCACCCCCCCAAATAAGAGTAAAAATCAGGAAAAAGGAGACCTTGCGATTGATCAACTGGAGACATCTGTTGGGCTGCTTCACGTTTTCAAAGTCATGGGAACAACGTCAGCGACTGACGCAGAAGTGCCAAAGCCGTAGACAGCGCAGCAGGCAAGGTGAGAAAAAACAATGGGGGACAAACGGCAACTTTTATTTACCACCTCACCAAAAGCATGCAATGCAGGGCACACATCCAACACACAAGACCGCTTTAAAATCAGGTCCACAAACTGGTCTCAAAACCGATGTTTTGATTGTTTTGGGCCAATAGACTTCTGGTATCCAAAATGGGGGGAATGGGCCCCAGCTCGTCGCCACGCCATAAAAGGTGTTGTCCTGCCCAGCAGCCACGTTATATCTAGCGGAATTCAGCACAGCTGGGGATCATTAAAAAGCAAAGCATCCGGCTTTTCCCCAGATAATGGGATCGTTTGACTTTCTCAAAAGAATCAGGCATGGTCTTGATGAAAGTTGTGGCCCCAAACGGGTCACGATTATTGCCGGGCTACTTCACATTCCTCTTTAAACGAAAAAGGGGCCTCTTGAAAAAGTTTTTTTAAAAAAGACTTTTTACTGCAATTTTTATTCTTTTTTCCCAACAGTTCATTTGCTGGTTTTGCTTGAGGAGACTGTAAAAGCAACAAGGGTTTCATGAAAACCGATTCCATTTACTCACTTTTTCTTTAAATTTTCCATTGTCAATGGTTTTGAGGTTGTTTCTGTGAGATCGCTATAATTTTGGTCCTTTGGAAAGAAAAGTGGCTTTAAATGCCATTTTTTTCCTCCCTCACCCAATTTTTAATAGTGGCTGAGAAGTCTATTTATAAATTTTTTGGGGTCATTTGCTGTGAGAACAACTAAATCGGCCTTTGGAACAGAAATGTGCTTCCCAAGTGGCATTTTTTTCCCACAATTTTTAACAAAGGCTGAGAAGTATTTTTATAATTTTTGGGGGCAGCTGCTTTGAAAAGCAGCAACACTACGGGGCCTATTCTAAAAAATGTTTGTTTTACAGACATTTGTTCTTCACAATTGTCAAAATGGGTCAAGGGGGCAGCTTTGAAATTTTTGGGGGGTTTTTTCGTGACATGCATTACACAGGGCCTATTATAAAAAATGGGTTTTTTTTCATTTAACAAATTTGTTCTTCACAATTGTCAAAAGTGGTCAAGGGTCATTTTTTGAATTTTTTTGGGGGGTTTTCTGGAAATGCAGTAGACTACAGGCTATTGAAAAAATTGGTTTCTAACAGACAATTTTTTTTTTCCACAATTGTCAAGAGTTTCCAAGGGTGATGGTGCTGTCAGAACAGGAATAGGTGGACACTGTTAAGGAAAATTTCAAAAGGACTTGTTTTTGCAAGATCTTTAAAAAATACTCAATCCCTGTTTGGGGAAAAACCCATTTAAAAATTAAAAAAAAGAAACAAAGACAGGTGGGGTTCCATCCTATTTTAAAAATGTGTTTTCTAGAATTTAAAATACTAAAAAAACTTGGTTTACAAATAGTGGTTAAAAAAAATTTCCTCTGAATTGTCAAGGGGGTACAGGGAAGCTTTTACCCGATGTAGGTTTTTCGAAACATGGAGTATGGAGCAGGACAAAACAAAAAACAGAACAATTTTTTCCAGCACTTGAGTAAAATGAGAAAAAAAAGCCCGAAAAAGGGGGACCCGGGTGGGAAAGGGGCGTTAACCACCAGTATTTCCAAGTAAAACTCAATTGGACGACTCATACGGAGGGGAAAAACGCTCCCAGGTCTTGACTGTGAATGAAAGGTGGAGGGCTACTCACACTTCCTACTTGCTTCAGACACTGTTTTCGTTTTCTCGGCTAAGGGCTTTTTAACCGAAATAATATGGGCAACACCTGGCTCTCACCGCACCACTGTAACCCTCGGGGGTGGGAGCGAACCTGCGTGTTTTAAAAATGCAACCAGCCTGGGCTCTCAACCGCACCCACTGTAAGCTGGCCCTGGCACTGGCCCCTTTAAAAGATGGCTGATCAGCACGGCTCCACCTTAGGGGGGGAAACAGGAGAGCTTCAAAATTTTCAAAAAAAATCAGATTTTGAAAAAGGGATTTCTGTGAGGTTTTTGTTCAAAAAGGGCCCCAGGCTGGACAAAAATTTCACAATTTGGGCTTAAAATTTTCTGGGCTGAGTATATGGGGTCCACATTTGATCTCCAGGGGAGTCTGTCCCTAATCACTGAAAAGGATTTTGGGGGAAAAATTAAACCCTTGAATTGATTGGTGAATCACCTCAGAAGCCGGGGCAAATGTCTTCTCAACTAAGAAGTGTTTTGGGGATGAAATTTGGACATTTTTAATTTTCTTTTGGGGGGGGGGAGAAATTTAAAACTTAACTGTAAAAAAAACCTTTAAAAAACCCGGGAGGGTGTATTTTTTGTTACACACTTGAAAAAAAACAAAAAGATAATAAGTAAAACTAAATAAAACTTCCCTAAAAAATTCTGAAAAAAAAGCTTACCAAAAAAAAAAAATATTTTATATAAATTGGCCCCGTTTTGTTCAAAATTTGGGCATTTTTGGGGGTGCAATTTTTTGAAAACCCTTTTGGTTTTTTTGGGGAAACAGGTTTGGGGCCCTGCTGTGGTCGGACAAATCAAAGTCCTTAAACTAAAATGGTGGTTAAAAAACTCCTTTTTCAAACACTTTTTTAATGGGGTCCATTTTGGGTCATCTTGGGCCGAAAGAAGTCAAGTCCATAACAAAAAGGTGGGTTAAAGACTCCTTTTTGCACTTTTAAAACGGGGGGGGGGTATTCTGGGAAAAAAAAAGGTTTTTTTTAAAATTTTGGTCCCCATTTTTTTTTTCGGGTTTGGGGTACCCAGAAAGGTAATCAATGTCCATTCAACAAAAGGTGTTTAAAACTCCTTTTCCAATTTTAATCGGGGGGGTCGACAGGTTTAATGGGCAAAACTGTGTTACAGAAAAGTATGTTAATGCCAGTTCAACTAAAATGGTGGTTAAAGACTCCTTTTCCCCCACTTTTTTTTTGGGTCAGACATTTAATGTCATACTTGGTCAGGGCGATAATTAATGTCCAGTTCAACTAAAAAAAGGGGTTGAAAGACTCCTTTTTCCCCGCACTTTTTAATCGTGGTCAGACGGTTTAATGGTCATACGTGGACAGAAAAGGGGAAGTCAATGTCCCTTCAACTAAAATGGTGGTTAAAAATTTCCTTTTCCCACCTTTTTAAATCTGTGGGTCGACAGGTTTATTTACTGCGGTACGGAAATAAGTTAATGTCCATTCAAAAAAAAATGGGGGGTTAAAGCCCTTTTTCCGGCACTTTTTAAACTGGGCAGCAGGTTTGGGGCCATGCTCGTTCCAGGACAGGATAGTCAAAGTCCCTTCAAGAAAAAAAGATGGTTCAAATCATCTGCCGGCCTTTTAATTGGGTCATGCAGGTTTAAGGGGGCATGGGTGGTGCAAGAAAGGGGTTGAATGGTCTGTGAGTTTTTTTCGTGTTTTTTAACCTAAATGTGTTGCCCCAAATGAAACACGTTCCATTTAAAGGGTTTTGGGGGTTTAATTCCAGCTTTTCCATCCCGTTTGGGTGAAGAATGAAGGTGTTGTTCCCCCATGATTTAAAGGTCCCGGCGATAATCTATTTTTTCATGGATATCTTATGAAAAAGGGCCAACACACGACCCTGACGATAGTCAACGAATCGTCATCACAAATTTTTCTCATTAAAACCCCCAGAATTGCTTTTACTTAAAATTTTGTGCGAACCAGTCTGAAAACAATGCGAAGACCCCGCATCAAAACATGTCATACCCCAAACAAAACCCGGCTGTGGACTACAAAAGGGGGTTTTCCAAAACAATAAAAGAACTGGGGGAGTTTTCTAAGGTTTTAACCCGTTTTTGGGCATGAAACATCAAAACTGCACTGAAAACAGCATGTAAATCAGCCATGTGAACATAACCTTAATGTACACTGCATTATACTAAGTTTATTGTGAGCCTGGGGGCAAGCACCATTGCACCCTTAAACATTTTGAACCTCACGATAAAGGCCCGTGCCAACTGCCTCACTAAGTTATGAATGACCTTTATTCAATTAAAAGCTGCACTGTCTTTAAAGACCAAAAAGGGATAAAATGACTTATACATTACTTATCTCACATTGATGCTGAATTAAAGTCAGAGGCACAACCGGAAGCTCCTGAGCCCCAGTGCAACAACTAGTAAGGGATCCCATACTTTGAAGACACCTCAGACACGATGGACTAGGTACAGATGCCACCTTTGCACGTCCTATAGTTCTGTTCTTGTACTGCCTGTATTATAGTCCAGAACTGCATGAAAAACTCTTCTAGTTGTTACTGTTAACAGGCTAAAAACTGTTGTCAGACAAATTGTTCTTTTAATGTGGAAAGGGCATTTTCTATAGGGGATTATACTATCGGTACAAAAACTATGATTTCTAAAATGCAAATCACCAGCACACGCTCTCTGCAAGGGGTTTTGCCACGATGTAATGTTGACGTGGGATCCTCCAAAATGGGCATTTAATCACTTTTCTAAATATATGTGATTACAAAAATTGCAGCCTGAGAGAGCTATAGGCTGCTTTACCTGCCCTTAGTTACTTAAAAGCTTCTATTAGATACGACCTGACAAGAGCTGCACTTCTTATCTGATGAAAGGGAGCTGAAGAAGCTTTCAAGGCACCGGATAGAAATATGTTGTCTTTTGTATACAGAATCTACTAGTTGTAGTGTGATTATCTGAGTAGATCCCTGCTTTATCTGATGTCAGAGAACTTGAAGAAGCGTTCAAGCTGCCGTGGAGAAAAGGTGTTGTCTTTTGTATACAGAATCCACTAGTTGTAGTTTGATTATTTGAGTGAACATTTCACACGATCCCTTATGCATGGCTCTGTGCTCTGGCTGTGTCTCTCACTCTCTCAGCTCAGCTTGGCTTGTTTACATTAGCTTCTTAGCAGATAAGGCACGTCCTGGCAAAACCCCTTTAAAACAACAAGGTGTAGTGAAACATCTTAGCCTTTTGATCCTCAGAACTGTGAATGCAGCTCTGAAGTATACTACAGACTTTAACCCAGATTCAGAAGATGGTTTGTAATGTATGCACTAATCTTTTCAACTTGTTATGGATATTATAACTTGTAGGTATGGTAAATATAAATTTGGTAGTCAATAGATCCATAGAATAAGTTTCATATGGACATAGGAAATCAGCACTTTGTTGTAGTTCTTTATCCGCAGTGGTTCTTGGCATCGCTCAAGGACTTTGAACATCAGCTGCTGATGATCAATGCACAGAAGTTTGCCGGAAAGGATGGGATTTATGGAGAGTGGTCTTGCTCACTGGAGATAAGATTGTTAAATCCTAATCATATAGACACATGATGCTTATAATCTCTTTCCACTGATACAGAATATAATAATATCTATAGTTCCAGATTATCTGACTGATGCAAAATATTTCTCAGTAATTCTACTGACAAAGTATAAAATTTATTTAACCCTTAGAAATCTTACATAACTTGTCTTACAGGGCTTGACCGTGTCTATAGAAAGAATTGCTACAAAGCCATTTATCTTTTTTTTTATATTTAAATGCAATTTTTTAAAGTAAATACTCAGTAAACATAGATGACTGGTGTTCTCACATCCATATGATGGAATACAGAGGTCAGAGGACATATCTTCTTGACCATTCCTTTAATGCTTATTCCTGCAGCTGCTAAACTGTAGGTCAACACAAGCAGCAAATGTACAGATATAGGCAGCAAAAACACCTATTCCTGCATGTAGGTTTGTTACAGTGGCATTCACCCAAGTACAGTATTTTACATGACTATTGCCATATTCCATGCTATAGACATCTAATATACAGTGTTCATGTGGGCAGCAGAGTTACAAAACTGGCAAAAAAGGTTGTGTCAGGTAATACAGTTGAACATCTTCTAGGATGAGCTTCAGGAGAAGTATCAGTAATCACCAAAATATGATTAGCATTAACTCTATATGCTGGGTCCTCAGGATTGTACACCTTTGGCAGTCCCTCAATCAGCTTCCTGAGATAGTCTTCTGGAATGGTTTTCCTGCACTTTTGAAAGAGTCCCTAAAGGTGCTGAATACTTGCTTTTCCTTTACTTTATGGTCCAACTCATCCCAAACCATATCAAATGGAATTGTGTTGGATGATGAGACCATTCCATCTGAAGTAACACTCCATACCCTATTTCTTGGTGAAATGGCCATGACACAGTCTGAAGATGTTTCTTGGGTCATTGTCATGTTGACCAAAAATTCATGGTCCCAGATGGGATGGCATTTCCATTGGACTAATATCCACTCCTTGTGCTTCTTGGCCCAAGCCATTCTATTCTTCTTCTTTTTCCTCAGTAGTGACTTCTTTGAAGCAATTTGAACATAAAGCCCTGATTCTCAAAGACTCCACTGAATGTAGAGATGTGTCTTGTACTTTATGTCTGTGAAGCCTATATGTGGGCTCTAATCTAAGGTGCTGTTAATTAGCCGTTTCTGAGGCTGGTAACTCTTATGAACGTATCCTCTGTAGCAGAAGTAACTCTTGATCTTCCTTTTCTGGTTTGGTCCTCATAAGAGCTAGTTTCATTTTTCAGGATTACACTTGAGGTTACCTTCAAAACTCTTCAAAGTTGAGACCCAACAACAAGCATTAAACGGGTTGTCTCACTACATTGTTTCATTTTACCTCAGTCCTGTTTTCTTGGTTTCATTTTGAATTTAGGGGCGTGTTTACTGGCTTCTACTAGGCTGCAGTAGAAGCCAGGTCTGTAGTTCTAGCAACCAGTGCTGGCAGCCTATCATGAGAGATTAAACAGGTCTGCAGCTATAGTGACCTGAGAAGCTGATGCATCCCATACAAGAGGGGATATCTAGGAATAGGTAGCACACTGTTAATGGACATATATTGCAAAGTGACTTGTTTTTGCAAGATCTTTAACATAAAAAGCAATCCTTGTAGTGAGACAACCCCTTTAATTGAAATCATAAGATTGTGGGGGCATTGAAAAAAATGTATACCCAAAGAAAGAAAGCAATGCACCTTAACCCCTTAACGACTGCCCACTGACCTTGGCGTCAGCTGGCGCGGGTCGTTCGTCTACAGTAACGTCTTTTGGCGTCGCTCTAGAATTTGGGGTTTGCGCCGCCCGGCACCGCAACTGCGCTGGGATCGGGGCTGTACTACACAACCCCGATCCCAGAGCATGTCCTGTGAGCACCGGGGTGTGGAGGAAACCTCCGCAACCCGGTGCTTTAACCCTTTGATTGCAGCGATGCGTTACCGCAGCGCAATCAAAGGGTTCCCCTGCTCTGTCAGGTGATCGGAACACCCGGTCACCCGACAGAGCTCGGAGAACGGCTGCACAGTCAGCCCTGGGGACCTAGAGTGGCCCCAGAGCTGTCTGTGTAACAAGCCAGTGATCAGGCCAGACTGTGTGCTCTCCTGAACACTGCCTGTGACAGACTGACACAGATTATAATGTATTAGCATATATGAATATGCTCATACATTACTAAGTGTAAAAAAAAAAGAAAGATTTACAAAAATGTAAAACAGTTCTCCCTTCAGTGGATTTTAAAAAAAAAGTAAAAAAAAACACATAAAAGGTGTAAAATAAGAATAAAAAAATAAATTATAAAATAAAAATAAATATTTAATAAAAAATAATTGTGCATAAATTACACACACAAAAAACCTACACATATTAGGTATCCACATGACCATAATAACCTGTAGAATTAATCTAACAAGTTATTATGTGTGAAATATGAACGGTGTAAAAAAAAATGTAAAAAAAACAACAAAAATTTTTTTTAAATTAAAAAAAATTCTGCAATTATTTATAAGTGAACTTAAACTATTCCCCCATAAAGTACAACTTGTCTCGAATAAAAAGAGGCCTCATCCAACATTACAACTGTTGAAACGCAAGGAGGCAAAAACTAAAAAAAACGTTCTGGTCAACTACTTTTCAGGCCTGGGAGTTAAGGGGTTATGTAGTTACAATATATATAAATAAAGGGCCTCATGTATGAAAGCTGTCTAGGTCTAAGACTTTCTTTGTTGCCCGTAGCAGCCAATCAGAGCTCCACTTTTATTTCATATAGAGCTCTGAGAAAATGAAAGAGGAACTCTGATTGGTTGCTATGGGCAACAAAGAAAGTCTTACACCTAGACAGTTTTCATTCATGTGGCCCAAATTCTTTATGGAACTATAGCTAAAAAGTAATGCATAACAAAAAATAAAATGGTGGAGGCCAAGAGCACAGCAATAACAGACAAAACCTAGGATACATGAAACTTAATGAATGTCTTGCAAGTTGAGGTTTGAATGCATGTACTAGATCTACAGCGTTAGCTAAAATAAATTCACTATTGAACTACCACTTTTTTGCACTGCAACAGGACACTGAGTTTATGGGTGTTACGGTGTTACCTGAGATAGACAACATATGATACATACAATTACAATGGTCTTTCCTGGGATATTGTATCTTAATACAACACATAACATACAATGTCCCAGAAACTGCTGATCTGTGGCTCATGTGATTGATGGAAGAACCAACCAATTATCATGAACACTTTACTTATAAAACCCCTGTTTTAGTAAAGTACATGTAGTGATTGGCTGTTTAGTAGTACCTCTACAGTACAGTGCAGTACTACATATCCTATACTGCTCTTACATGTTTTAGTGAGGTGTATGTATTGATTGGCAGACTAGTAGCTCCTCTATACAGTACAGTGCGGTACTACATATCCTTTACTGCTCTTACATGTTTTAGTGAGGTGCATGCAGTGATTGGGGGTCTAGTAGAGCCTCCCTACAGTACAGTGTGTTACTGCATGTCATGTACTGCTCTTACATGTATTAGTGAGGTGTATGCAGTGATTGGCGGTGTGGAGCGCCTCTCTACAGTACAGTGCGGTACTACATGTCCTGTACTGCTCTTACATGTATTAGTGAGGTGTATGCAGTGATTGGCGGTGTGGAGCACCTCTCTACAATATAGTGTGGTACTACATGTCCTGTACTGCTCCTACATGTGTCAGGATGAGCGGCCCCTTGGCATCAGGTAAAGGCCCCATTTGCTTTTTTTCTGGTATATTGTCTGTAAAGTACATGACTCAAAGATCCTCAAAAAAGAAAGTAATTGCCAACTTCCAGTAGTTCTTTTTGATGTTAAATCTAATGGCTTGCTTTATCTGGATTATCTCCTTCACTTTCCTTAACCATCATTTCTCAGTAATAACCAGTTATAGTTTCAACAAACCATTCAATAGTCTTCCCAGAAAGAAATAATTTTGTTTGTTAAGGAACCACTGTAACTGAATATATATTGAACATTTTCACACATACATAATGAGGTAAGAAAAAGTGAAATACTGAGTCAAATATTAGTCTAATATCAATTAATTATAATATTTAGTCAGATAGTAATAGAGACATTATCCAAAGTCTTCTAGTCTTTTGGCAGAAGATAACTCATATATTCTGACACCTTGTTATTGTATAAAAAAAAGAAAAACGGAAACAATTAACCTCAAGTATCAATATTACACGTTATATATAGTGTTGAGCGATTGCGTTGGCTATCGAGATCGATCGATAGTCGATAGTCGGCCGCTATCGATAAGGTTTTTCGATAGTGAGCGTCGATTATGAGCGATAACCATTAAAGTCTATGGGAGAGCAACAACACCTTCATTATTACACCCAAACAAGGCTGGAGAAGCTGAAATTAACATCCACAACAGTCAAATGGATACGTGCTACATCTTAGGCAACACACTTAGGTTATAGAAGTCACAGAAAAAAAGTCACAGACCATTCACTATCCCTGTCTTGTACCACAGCCTGACCCTTAAACCTGCATCACCCACAAATTAAAAAGTGCCAGAAGGCAGTATGATTTGAACCATCATGTTACTTGAACTGGACATTGAATATCCCTGTCCTGGAATGCAGCATGAGCCCCAAAAACCCGCATTGACCCCAACAGATTTAAAAAGTGCCGCAAAAAGGAGTCTTTCAACCACCATTTTAGTTTCACTGGACATTGACTATAACTGTCCTGGACCGCAGAATGACCTTTAAACCTGTCTGACCCCCAGATTAAAAAGTGCCGGGAAAAGGAGTCTGTTATGTCTGTATCTGTTATGTTTTCGTATGATACACGGTATTTTTTGCACCTTTCTATTCACCTGTGGTGAATATAGAATTGCTGTTTTAAGATTTTCGTAGATGCTGCGTCAATGAACAATGCTGGGTGTGCAAAAGTCAAAAAACACGTAACTGTTATGTTTTGGTATAATAAACGATATTTTTTGCACCTTTCAATTCACCTGTGGTGAATATAGAATTGCTGTTTTAAGATTTTCGTAGATGCTGCGTCAATGAACAATGCTGGGTGTGCAAAAGTCAAAAAACACGTAACTGTTATGTTTTGATATAATAAACAGTATTTTTTGCACCTTTCAATTCACCTGTGGTGAATATAGAATTGCTGTTTTAAGATTTACGTAGATGCTGCGTCAATGAACAATGCTGGGTGTGCAAAAGTCTAAAAAAAACACGTAACTGTTATGTTTTTGATATAATAAACGATATTTTTTGCACCTTTCAATTCACCTGTGGTGAATATAGAATTGCTGTTTTAAGATTTACGTAGATGCTGCGTCAATGAACAATGCAGGGTGCGCAAAAGTCAAAAAAACACGTAACTGTGATGTTTTCGTACGATACACGGTATTTTTGGCAACAAACAACCTGTGCTGACTACAAGATTGCTGTATTGTAATTTAACTGCAAGGTGGATATATCAACAGTCACAGGTGTAATGGGTAAAATTGAAAATGAACACCTATCTGAAATGTATACTGATAATAAAAGTGGAGTTTTGCAGCTAACAAAGAGACCTGCAGTTACTAGAAATGATGTGTATCCAATATAAGTTCAGGCTGCCCAATATCCAGGAAATATTTCAATAGCAAACTGTTAATAATAAAGATATTCCACTACAATGTCTACACTAAGTCTTGGTGAACTTTATCCAGTGTTCTTTATAGATAGAGCTTGTCTGTGTTCGCCCGCAGGCCCCCCCCCCTGCTCCCACCGCCGTGAATTTACAGCGGTAGATGCTGCTTTAAAATTCTCTAGCTAACTACATAAAATCTTCAAATCTCTAATCTAACTAAATTGGAAGGATTACAGCTAATAGTAGAGGTTTCTCTGTGCAGAAATAGACTAATTTCGCTGAGCTGTTTGGCCACAGGCAGAGCGCAGGTCCTATCCCTATGAGACGCTGAGAGACACTGAGGCTGAAACAGGAAACGCTGTTCTATGTAAAACGAGGTCATGTGATTTTTCCAGCCAATCGTAACCATACACATCCCAGTCATGACGTCGCACACACATCTCACCCTGCTCTATTCTGTAATCTGATTTGCTGGCCGCCAAAATTACAGGAAGCGCCGAAAAAGGCGCGATCTTAATAGATGATGCACAGATTTTAACCATAATTATCGCATGATCTGGAAATTTCGATCACCATAAAAACCTTGCCGATTTCAACTTTGTCGATAAAAATCGCCTAACACTAGTTATATATAAAGGAAACTTTAGAAAGGGAAAAGGCTGTAGAAGAAATGTGGACAGCAATGGTTTCCAAAAGTAAAGTATAGACCATATGGCCATAAACACAACATTAAGGGCGACATGTATGAAGGAAGGCGCGTCGAAGTGAATAGTCGAGTCTCATTTTCAGTGTATAATGCGCCTGAATGTATGAAAGTGGTTTTTGTGAGTTCATAAATGGTGTAAAGTTCGACGTGCCTTGCCTATGTGTTAGGCGCATTATGAAATGTAGGCGCATAAGTAATGTGCCTTACATGTATTAAGGTTATAGGCTGGCTGGAAATAAGAGAAGTCATTAGAATAGCATGTCAGTGAATAGAAACGATGGTACTGATCTTGCTTGGTGGACCACAGGTCCCAGCAATACCTGTGCTGTGCTGGCTCTTGCCGTATGTAGAATACGCCATTTTGTGCGACCAATAACTTTTTTGTACTAACACCTACGGATGTCAGTGAGGGGGCATTTTTTGCGGGCTGAAGTGTACTTTTTATCGCGCAGCAGTTTGGAATGCATGCGACTTTTTTGATCATTTTTATTCCATTTTTTGAGTGATGTAAAATGACCAAAAAACGCAATTTTGGTGTTTGGAATTTTTTTTCTTCTACGGTGTTCAGCGTACAGGATAAATTATGTTAGAGTTTTATAGATCGGACGTTTTCAGACGCGGCGATACCAAATATGTGGAACTTTTTTATTATATTAATGATTTTATTTGTAAAATGGGGAAAGGGGGGTGATTTGAACTTTTAATACTTTTTTTTTGTACTTTAAAACTTTATTTTTTTTTTTTTTTTTTAATGTAACATGTAGGCCACATATGGTACTTGACCACTAGGTGGCGAGATTGTTAAAACAACCTAATCAATTGCATAGGCAATGCATTAGGGTGTACAAAGAGGGCGGTTTCCCCACTTCCTGTCTGCGGACGGAAGTGGGGCAAACCAGCCAGAGTAAGTGACGGGAGCCTTCACAAGGCTCCCCACCACCATGCCCGGTCATCGGATCGGCGGAGCATAGCTGCGCTGATGCCGATGTCCATAACGATCGGTGCGGGGCACCGATCGGCGTTAATTCAGACACCGCGGCCATCTTTGCCGCGGTGTCTGATGGGTTAAACAGCGCCAGTGGGCGGAGCCACCCGCCGGCGCTGTTACTGCCGGGTGTTAGCGGCGATTTGCCGCTAACACCCGGTGCTACTGCTAGAGAGTGTGAGCGCTGAGTCATGTTTACTATTACTCTGGTTTCTGGGTGGAGAGGCATACCAGCAATAAGCAGAGAAGCTCTTGTATTAAGCTGTCCTTCATGTACATTTAGGCAGAGTTACTGCATATGGTATAATAGTGCCAGCAAGGCCTGCACAACCTGCCAAGCGGTGTAGTTATAGGGGAAAGAATCTAAGTGAGCCCATAATTCTTTTGCAGTCCTGCACTTTTTACCTATCTAGAGTATTCAGCTGTATCAAGGCCAAAAAATATCAACCTTAAAGGGTTGTCTCACTACAAGGATTGCTTTTTATGTTAAAGATCTTGCAAAAACAAGTAACTTTGCAATATATGTCCATTAACAGTATCCTACCAATTCCTACATATAAACTCTTGTATGGGCTGCATTAGCTCTTCAGGTCGCTATAGCTACAGACCTGTTTAATCTCTCATGAAAGGCTGCCAGCACTGGTTGCTATAACTACAGACCTGGCTTCTACTGCAGCCTCGTAGAAGCCAGTAAACATGCCCCTGAATTCAAAATGAAGCCAAGAAAACAGGACTGAGGTAAGATGAGTCAATGTAGTGAGACAACCCCTTTAAGCAGAAGCTGTGGAGTCATCCCCAACACTTTCTGAGTTTGCCCCTTCATTCCTGACAACCTTTTCTCTAACCCCCAGTGATCAGTGCAGTCACTGCAGGGGAAATGTAGTAATTACACAGTACCCATTTAAATAATTTGCCCCTTCTTACTGCAAAATACTGAGGGAGCTCCCTTTTATAACATAGATAGGTCCACGAGGTTGCCCTGTCCATTTAATTTTATACCAAATATTTTTCCAATAATTCATGGTTGTTTCTTCTTATTTCCAATCACATTAGAAAAAAAAATCCCGAAATATTAAAATATTGTAGTTTTCATTACAGTGTAAGTAAGTTGTCCTGTATTGTAGTGATAACTTTTTAGTTTGTACGGTGTACATTGGGGCATAGTCAGCCGTTATCTCATTATCATTTGATTGCAGAATTATAATAATGTTATCATAATACCTATTTTATATTGACAATAAATGATGGACACAGCTCAGCTCCCCCTCACTGCTCAGTGACTTCTGCACAAATCACAGAGCATGCCCCCAACACTCTGGATTTTCATGCTGACATACCTGCTCCCATAATGATGTATATAATACATTCTGCAAATAAGAGGTTAGAAAAAAAACAAAATGTTCAATATATTTTTGGATGTAACATAAACAAATGATATAATACATGCCATTCTTCTATACCTCTTACATAACCCCTTAAAATAAATTACTTTTTTATTTTTACTGTTAATATTTATATTAGAAAAAAACTAAAATATTTTAGTTTCACACTGATAACTGAGCCTCAAGAAATCTGACACTTCCTGTTTGGTAGAGATCATTTCTCATCAGTCTCCTCATTAGAAACATAACACCTCTTTTACAAAGCCTAAAGGCAGGATGACACGATTCCGGATAATTGATGATCACAACTCATCTCCTCCATCTCCCTCTGTACAGTGATCTATGCGCAGGTCACAGAGCATGCCCACAACAGTTGTCAGTAAGTGAGTTGTCACTCAAGTTCGCTGTATAGAAAAAGCTAATGTGAACAAATCTTTGTACTGGTAATGTTGCGCTTCGACTCAAAACTGAGCACTTCAGCCCAGGTCAGCCCTAATCAGATGCTGGTGAAAATTGACAAAAGATAGACCATAACTCTAATCCTAAACTATGGCTAGGGTTGTCTTGGAGGTTAACTTAGGGCCCTTTTACACAGCAGAGAACAAATACCGGTCAGTTTATCCGGTTTGTGTGCCGTCCCCACGGCCGTGGGAGGGGGGACGTCTTTTCTCCACGATTAGCAGAGAAAAGCCCTCCTCCTTCCCATTCACATGCTCATATTCCATCCAAAAAACGGACAGAAGAATGAACATGCACAATGTTTTTTCAGGCGGCCGGCGGTTTGAAAAACCTCCGGGTGGAAAACCCGTGCAGTGGGGACTGCTGCATGGGTTTTCCATAGAAGCCCGGTGTGTTCGTTTGCAGCCGGTTTTTCAGACAGTGCAAAACCGCAAACTGTCCGCAAACCCGTGCCATGGGGACATGCCCTTACTGGTCCGGAAACATGACACTTCTGTTGCAACCTAACTTCCAGTCCAATATTCTGCCCAACATCACTTCTGGTTACCTCACCATAGACCCAATGTTATGGTAACTGGAAGTGACATTGGGTGCCATAATGGATTACACCTTTGGTTACTTCACCATTAGCCTAATGTTATGGTAATTAGAAGTGACAATGAGAGCATGTCAAGCTGCTAAGTTATCACCCTAGAACTCCTTAACTCTAACTTAGGGATAGGGTTACGGTTATGTTTAGGGATTGGAAAACTATCAGCATGGTATCACTGCATTTAAAAGATACATATATCTTTTGCTTTTTCAACCTATATTTAGTGTATTAATAACATGTAGGGCTGGAAAGCCCTTTTATAATACGATAAGCAGTAAGAGTTGCTCAAGCCACCAAGTTGTAGCACTGAAGCCAACTCCAGTATCTCACTATTAAAGACAATTGAAAAAGAAAGTTTCTAAGGATAACATTACTGTCGATTATAACCGTAGCCCAGGGATGTAAAGGTTAGGTCAACTGTGTCTATTGTTAATAATTCAGGAAAAGATGCATTAAGGATATGTATGGCCTCAAGAGCTTTTCAACAATGCTATAGACAAAAGAACATTTGAATCCCACTATGGTAAAAGCTAGCTGACAAATGGCACAATATTCTCCCTACTAGAGGCTTGCAGACATGTAAAGCTGGAACAGTTATGGGGCTGGTTAGTAGTTTGCTTTTTTTTTTTTCACTTTCAATGCTTTATGCTGTATAACGCAGCTTTCAGAGCACAGCATGTGCAAGCGGAGTGTGACCAGAACTCCTACTCATAGACCTGTGTATCGACCTTTCCTATTTCAAAAGGGAGTGGAACATGCTGAGTGATTATGTGAGAATCCGGAATGTTCTAGAACATATTTTATTACAAAGTAATTCCAATGAAAGCATATCAAACCCCTTTTAGATCTTTTGTGGGATTTGATTGCATCTGTTATTGTTAAAAATAAATATATAAATAATTCATCCTTTTTGTGTTAAATGTTGTTTAATGCATTTCTACATTTGTTGAAAAATGTAAAGTGTTATTCCTGTTTTTATATGTGAATTTCTTTATATAAAAGTAAATTGTACACTCTTTGTAGTATATTTATATGTATTTCAAATTGTGCTCAAATAACTTTGTTCCCTGGTACATTAGTCTGTGTATGAAAAGGAAAAATAAAATTATGACAATTGCTAATTTTTCCATAAGGAAACTAAACAGGACTAAACATGGCATCAGTGATGAGACCTATAGGCAGATCTTCTGTGGCCCTAGCATTCTTTAACCCTTTAAGGTCTAAGCCTGTTTTGGAGTTAAGGACCCAGCCCTTTTTTTCAAATCTGTCATGTGCCACGTTATCTGTGAATAACTGTTCAACAGTTTTACCTATCCATGTGATTCAGAGATTGTTTTCTCGTGAAACATTGTGTTTTAATCTAGCAATTAATTTTGGTCAATAAAATCCTTGTTTAGGTGTGAGAAATATCGAAATTTTGTGAAAATTTGGAAAATTTTGCCATTTTCAAAGTTTAAAAATTTCTGTATGCAAGACAAATAGTCACATCAAACAAAGTAGTACATAAGGAACATCTACCATATGTCTACTTTGTGTTGGCATGATTTTTTTAAACATCCTATTATTTTTTAAGACATTTGGGGCCTTTAAAATTTAGTAGCAAATTTTAAAATTTTCAAGAAAATTTGCAGAACAGATTTTTTTTGGAACCAGGCCACTTCTGATGTGGTTTTGAGGGGCTTGTATGTTAGAAATCCCCATAAATGACTCCATTTCAGAAACTACACCCCTTAACATAGTCAAAACAGCATTTAGGAAGTTTATTAACCCTTTAGGTATTTCGCAGACATTTATGAAAAGTGAAAGTGAAACTTCAAAATTTTTACTTTTTTGCAAATTTCCGATTTTTGTTCATTATTCATTGGTACCCCGTAGATTTTACCAAGAAATCGCAACTCACTAATGATTGTCCTTATTAGGCAGTTTTGTGAAACATCACACTTGTGGCCCATATGCGCTTTTTGACTCTTCCACAGGCCTCAGAATTGAAGGAGCACCTTCGTTTTAGAATATTTTTCAGGCTTTATTGGGGTAGTGATGGGCAGTGACAGATGTGGGAACAGAAGTTACAAACTGTCTTTTTAACTGATCAGACAGCTATAACAATATGAGTGAGGGGAACAAGGACTTGGCAATGAAGGGGTTCATTTTTGTGTATGAGCCAGTGATGATCACTGGCAGAAAATTGCTGGAACTTGAAAGTGGCAGACAGCTGCCACAAATAGATCACAGGGGCAGCGAAGTGATTAGGCAGTGGAGGGGTTAATAAAGGATTTCAAGCTGTGACAGCCCAGATCACAGCACAGGGCACTAGAACCCAGCACAGAAATAGGATCTCCTCACTCTCTCACACAGAGCAGAGCCCCGGGACATGTATCAGCTGTAATGGGTGAGTCAGCAGACTGACTGACCAATCCCAGTGATCCTCAGCATGGGCTCCTGTGATTGATCACCTGCTTGTGTAGATGTGCTAATTAGCTGTCAGAAACAGCAATTACACTCACCGGCCACTTTATTAGGTACACCATGCTAGTAACGGGTTGGACCCCCTTTTGCCTTCAGAACTGCCTCAATTCTTCGTGGCATAGATTTGACAAGGTGTTGCAACGATGCACAATTGGTACCAAGGGGCCCAAAGAGTGCCAAGAAAATATTCCCCACACCATGACACCACCACCACCAGCCTGAACCGTTGATACAAGGCAGGATGGATCCATGCTTTCATGTTGTTGACGCCAAATTCTGACCCTACCATCCGAATGTCGCAGCAGAAATCGAGACTCATCAGACCAGGCAACGTTTTTTCCAATCTTCTAATGTCCAATTTCGATGAGCTTGGGCAAATTGGAGCCTCAGTTTCCTGTTCTTAGCTGAAAGGAGTGGCACCCGGTGTGGTCTTCTGCTGCTGTAGCCCATCTGCCTCAAAGTTCGCCGTACTGTGCGTTCAGAGATGCTCTTCTGCCTACCTTGGTTGTAACGGGTGGCTATTTGAGTCCCCTGTTGCCTTTCTATCAGCTCGAACCAGTCTGCCATTCTCCTTTGACCTCTGGCATCAACAAGGCATTTCCGCCCACAGGACTGCCGCTCACTGGATGTCTTTTCTTTTTCGGACCATTCTCTGTAAACCCTAGAGATGGTTGTGCGTGAAAATCCCAGGAGATCAGCAGTTTCTGAAATACTCAGACCAGCCCTTCTGGCACCAACAACCATGCCACATTCAAAGGCACTCAAATCACCTTTCTTCCCCATACTAATGCATCGGGTTTTAACTGCAGGAGATTGTCTTGACCATGTCTACATGCCTAAATGCACTGAGTTGCCGCCATGTGATTGGCTGATTAGAAATTAAGTGTTAACGAGCAGTTGGACAGGTGTACCTAATAAAGTGGCCAGTGAGTGTAGCATAGAGCTTTCATCTTATCTCTGCATAGGGAGACAGAAAGCTTTCATGACATTCCTGGACATCATGGTGCATTAACAGGCAGTGAACCATGACTTTCAGGAACGTCAGGGTGCCTTAAAGGGTTAACACTGCCCAGTTGACAAGTGAATAAGAATGTATTGCATACTTGTGAAAAGTCCTGAATTTCCATTGACTGTTCTTATTTTTAAGATTAATTCCAACAAATATTTGTCCTACTCATTAGCCCTCAAAATGTATGGTAGCCGATTTATTTTTTTTTATTTAATTGGCCATTAGCTTTGGAATCAGAAGTTTTCTATCTCATTATTTTAGGTCTTAACTCACCACTGGCCAGCCTCAGAGAATGGGGGAAGGCCCACGTGCACATTTCCTCCTCTAATCATTTTTATGGGAGTTTTCACTACAACTGAGCAAGTGTGCTTAGCTATATTTAGAACTTTGCTAGAACTGAAGAGGAGAACTGCGCAAATGCATCCGTCTCTCCATTCTCTGAGGCTGGCTCATAGGCAGCTACAAGAGGCCCTCATACTAGAAATAGCAAGCCAAATATTCTTCCATATGTGATATGGTAACTCTTTACCTAAGTAAGATTCCCATCCCATCTGTGACTTATTCATGGTGGTATTCTATCTACATTAGCTGGGGACCCTTGAAAATAGTATACATAGCTGAGATAAGGCTCTTGGTGGAAAATGCAGAATTACACATTTTATCAGAAGGGGTTGAGATGAAAAGGCAGGTGGAGCCACATAAGGTATCATCTCTCTAATCTAAAGATAAAGGAAGTGTGAGCTCGTAGAGAGAAAAAAGTTATTTCCAACCCACTCAAATGGTGTCTTCAAAATATGCAAAATGTCAACAAATCCAAACAAATTACAATGGAGTCAAGATTTGGCAAAAAACAAAAATAAAACAGAGGAGACTAATATAAACCTTTTTGGTGGGCAAGTTTTGAAATTATTTAGCCCATGGGACAACCTTTAATTCAGTATCGACATCCAGGTGACAAAATTGCTCCCTGGAATACAGTTGTCTTTGAAAAACATCTCGTTGACAGGTCCCTCTTTCATGCTTGGTCCACATTTCATTGGACCTCTCTCAATGATAAGGGAGATTAAGCCAATTGTATTCCATTTCAAGTTGCTAGCTCTCTTGGATACCCGAAAGATGCCATACTTATCTTCTAAGCCCTCTGGTCATCAATAACTGTTCTATGAAGATCAAGATGACCTCTGCTCTTGATTTTTCAGAAGATCACAGGCAAATTCTGGATTGTAAAAAGGTCCATAGGATTCTCCTTTATTCTGTGAACTGGAAATGATTTTGTACTGAGGAGAGAGGATAGATAATCACGACAGGTGGTCACACTCTGCTTGTCAAGAAATTACACAGGAATGAGGTCGTCAAGTCTCACCTGGCTTCAGCCCCAAATCCTAGTCAGCATCTGCAGCCTCTGTTAAATAATGTATTAGAGGAACACTACCATCAAAATTTCTCTTTCTATATATTGACAAGCAATATTATATCAAATTGTATTTTCTTTTAATTGTGTGGTTGTTTTTTCTTATATCATTTTTTTAAAGTTCCCCTCTGTACATTACTGATTTCCCTTCTGTGAGCTCTGATAGCACAGCAATAAAAGGATGGCATGATGGTCCTTCTTTCTGGTCGGCTCTGGTCTGAGCGGTGTAAATATTATCAGCAATTACCTGAAGAGTGTGAAGTAACCACTTCACCCCAGTGTACAAAAAGATTACCCTATTTTCCCTTTCTGTATGCTTGGGTCTAGAATAATTGTTTTATCTGTCCCCTGTGAGAGTATAACAAGCAATCATTATGGGCCGAGACATGGTCAGAAAAGGAGGCCGCTTCCCCACGCCAGTTTTAAGGCACATTACATTAGTGTATAATGCGCCTGAATAAATAAACCTGTCAAAGATCTGGCGTGTGGTATGTCTTGTATATCATATTTAATGTATACCAAAAAAAGGCGCACAGCATACAGTATCATTGCTAGCATATTTGATGTGCCTACTTTAGGCGCATTCAAAATTGTCAAATGCGCCTAGTTTTGGTGTACAACAGTTCGTTTATAGAGGATAGGGCGTCAACAGTTTTATGGTGCAAAATACACTACAAAAATGGTGTAGCCCTAATTGGACATGTCGCCCTATGTCGTTACAGCTGAAGTAAAGTGAGATTAGTATTCCATGCGTTACAAAAGTTTTATGTCACAGCTACAGAAGGACAATATTTTACATGTAATATCAGTTGCATAGGAATGCTGAAATAGAAAAAAATTGTGAACAATTCTAAAAAAAATTGTTTTACAGGAATATTGGTTTCAACAAAAATACTTATTTCTGATGGCAGTATCCCTTTAAGCTATGAGGCTACCTCTTTTCCTTTCTCTGACTCCCACCATTGAGTTGCTTTGGACCACAGTTCTGCTCAGACTGCACAGCAATCTGAAGTTACTAAGGTATCTGGTGCCCATAGATGTCGTCAAACTTGTGGTTCTGACGTGTACTGTGACAGGGGTCTTATTCTACATAGATTATCTATTGAATGTGGTTCATTCCTCCATAGTCTCATTCCCTATTGCTATTGATTCTGGTTTGAATCTTGAACCTACTCCAGACCTCCGCCTTGTGTTTGCAAACACCGCAGATTAATGACTATTTTGGATACTGTGACTTGGGAATTCTTCTTCTGCTATATCTATATATTTTTGCCATAGTTGAATGGACACAAATTTTTTGGCTTCTATTTTTAATTTTTCACCCCTTTCTTCCAAAAACCCTGCTTTAAAAAAAAATTGGTTACATTTCATCTGGAATGCTTCTTTAATGGAAATGTTACATCCTTGTAAAATGAGTTGTGAACATCACACTGTAGTAATGCAGTAGATGTAATGTTACCCAGCATTGTGCAGCTTACTTGTAAATTTGTAAAATTGTAAAAATAACATGCAATTGTATAAGTAAAAAAAAATTACTCATCTTTTAAACTCCCCATGCCTCCCATGCTGGAGGAGTGTCGCACTACAACCGTACAAAGCTACACATTTATGTGTTTAGTACAGCAAATCCAGATGCATTACTGCTGGAACAGATAGCATTCTGTTCAAATCGTGGTTATTACCTGAGCAGATTGTCCCTTATAGTGAATTAGGACGCTAAATCTGTGGCACGCAGTAGAACAGGTTCATAGATTTATGCGCATTTCTATGCACAAATGGCGTCAAAAAAAGAATTGTGTGCCTGGTACACCAAAATCTATGACAATGTCGCCCTTAGTACTTAGTGGTACTTGACCACTAGGGAGTGTAAATACTTGTACATTATTCTGCAATGCTAATGTATTGAAAACAGTGTGTTATTACAGCTATCCTATTACACCTTACCTCAGATAACTGTATGGACAAAACCATCAGGTGACCACCACACAGGTTATGTGACTACAGGTAATAGTTTCCAGGTAACAGTAGATTTTCTTGCTCTCTCATCTTTCTGCTTTTTTATTTTGTGTAGTCAACTTTATAAACAACATAACATCCCGCAGGAAGACAGCAGTTATACAAGTAACTGCACACAGTGAAGAAGTTGCTGGAACATATTAATTATAACACATCTACAAAAAAAAAAAATCAGGTGCCAAGATTTTTTGACTAGATTTAGAGTATTTTGAGGGAGCTAAATTCAAAAATCCCATTACTTTAGCTGAATTGGTTCTAGCTTTTGAGATAATGGACATCAATGAAAATTATGCATTCCCCCAATATGACTTGGGTGTGATAAATACAATAGCTTTTGGTTTGCCTTTTGACTCTTTAAGGATATGTTCTCTCGACAGGTCATGCATCTGTGTGAACATCTCCCATTTCTGATGCGTCTCTGATTCAACGAATGTGGACCCAGAACCTCACGACATTTAGGCAGTGAGCTTTTATCACTGCCGTAATGACAGACACGCAGCGACGTTCACATGAGAGATTACCACTGCAGAAAACCGGATGTTCACACGGAGGCAAGATGCCATGTGAACGTACCCCAACAGTGTCATGGGTAGTAAAATACACCTGAATTTGCAGAGGAAAGAAGTCGGGTACAGTAAAAGTTTGTCAACCCAGTCTTGGTTTATATCCAAAAGTTTTGTCTTAATAAGTATATAAATACATGTAAAAATTATGAATTCATCATGAATTAATCAACAGTCCTGATGTATTCTGCTACATCTGTGGGGAGTAGATGGTTGAAAAACAAAGTAGAAATATCACAGACTTTGTGCTTCGAGTAAACCTGACTTGTTTTGGAGCACAGCTTGGAGACCAGGATAAGTCTTGGGCTCCACATATTTTTGCAAAAACAGTGGAGCACCAAACTAAAAGTGGACAAATGGGATGAAATAAAAAGTTTAAACTTTGGGGCACCAATGGTATGGAGAGAACCGAAATACCAAGACGACTATTGTTATTTTCATGTTGTAAACATTAAAGGCTTTAATCGTTACAAGAGAGCTCAATAGCATTATCCTGATTTGGATCACAAGATAGGACTAATTTCACATGACAATTGACGTTCCCCATCCAAGTGTTTACTTAACTACCAAACCAGTCAGCTGTCAGACTCTGAAGATTAGGCAATGAGATTGGAAGTGTATGGGTAGGTATATCAGTGGAAGTGAATTTTAGGGAAGCTCTTTGACGCCTCAACCATTAAGAACTCAATGACATGATTCGAGATATAAAGCTGTTCAAGCATTTGAATCTTTAGCATCTAGACTTAAATATCAAAATCTTATAAAGGCAGAAGTTAAAATGACAGTTTATTGGACAAGAGAAGAGGAAGAACTTGTATAGTGCAATGATATCGCCAGACTGTGAGTACCTTCAAATGGGACGAACAGAATATCTAACCAGAAGAACGAAACTTGATGTTGTTCTTTTGCACAATGGTAAGACTGTTACTGTGTCATCTTCCCTTTGCCTCACCTGTCAACAAAACAAATATTAATATGATAAAAGACGTATTACAGAAAACCTGTCATCATGAATGTCAGTGGTCGATTTGTGTTGATCTGAAGATAGTGAACTACTTGCTTAGACTGCAATCTGGATACACAAAATACCCATGCTTCCTGTGCCTCTGGGATAGCAGGCAAAGCAAGATCATTGGACAAAAGTGTCATGGCCTACAAGGGAGGAAATGATTGTTGGTGCTGCGTATATCATCAACAAGCTTCTAGTGGACAGGAACAAAATCATTCTTCCACAGCTTCATATTAAGCTGGGATTGATGAAGCAATTTGTTAGGGCTTTGGACAAATCTGGTAATTGCTTATGGTACATTTGTAGATCATTCCCTGGACTGAGCACGGAAAAACTAAAAGCTGGAGTCTTTGATGGGCTTCATATTCGGAAACTCATGAACAATTCAAGTTTTACCATATGCATAAATAACACTGAGGCTTCAAGCTGGAAGAGTTTTATCTCTGTTGTGAAGAACTACTTGGGTAACTACAGAGCAGAGAATTCTGAAGAATTGGTGCAAGATATCCTTGCAACTTCATTAATTGGGATATAGCGCCAATTAAAGAATATATGTCCAGATAACCTTGGAGATTTCAGCAAGGAACAAGGCAAGAGGTTCCATCAGGATATAAAGGTGATGGAGGAGATATCAAGGCAGACGGCACATACACTTGATAGCAGATGTTACATATACATTAAGGCAAACTACTGTTGGATTCTCCAAAGTGATTATCCTAGTGACATACAGAAAAAGAAATTGCATATACAGTGTTTTTTGAAGCATTGACATCAATAACAATTAATAATTAATATTAATTAATATTATATTAATATGATAACTATTTCCTGTCACTGTTAGACATTTTAAATTTCTTTTGTAGTGTATTTTTAGACTGTTTACTTACTCGATGTAACTAAAATAATAGTATTCTTGCAATTCTGAATGCTTTTCAAATGTGTTGTGTGTCACGGTTCACGCCGTGGTCCCCTGCTTGGGACTGTCGCCGTGTCCGTGTCTGCCATGTCTCAGCTGGGGCTCCTTGCAGGGATCCTGGTGGCCGGTATCCCCACTCCTGCTTTCTGGGGTTCTGAACATGCGCTGCGCCTCCTAGGGCGCGCGCAGCAGCTTCCTCCCTTTATTGGCTCAGTGTCTCTGTTGTCTTCCTCTTGACCTATGACCCCTGGCTATAACAGATACTTCCTGTCTTTGCTTCGGGTCAGTCTATTGTTGTGCCTCATGCTGAGTGTTTGTCAATCTGAGCTCCTGCCAGCTTCTCAGGTCTGCTATTCTGGGCTTAACCCCCTGATATGCCTGGTTTCAGTTCTGAAAGTTCATCAGAGCTCCTAACCACCTGTCTGTTGTCTTCTGCTGTCCTTGGACCCGTCCATTACCTGCTGTATCCTGCCATTATACCTGTCTTGTTACCTGCTGTATCCTGCACTTGCACCTGTCCAGTACCTGCAGAATCCTGCCGTTGCACCTGTTCAGTATCCTGCTGTAATCCCGCTTGCATACGTTTACCTGCTATACCTGTCTACCACCGTCTTCCTCGTGCCTCTATTCCTGAGTCCTGCGCCTCGGCTGTCACCGCAGGTAGCCTTGTCAGGGGTAGTGACCTGAGCGTTCCCCACAGCAAAGTCCGTCCGGCTTTGGGGCGGGCTCCGGTGAAGACCGGGGGCCACTTAGACTCCACTACCTGGCGTGGATCTGCATCTACCATCTCGCCTGTGATGATCACAGTGGATCCACACCCGGTTACCAGCGATCGGCGCATCAGCGTATACTGTTACCGTTACATCATTACATTGTGTTCATTAATTAATTAATTAACTATTAAATATCTCAGAAACTAGCGCCAATCTAGCAAAACCTAAGATAAGCAACATAAACTTAGTATTAAACCATTCAGACATCATTGGAACCAAAATCACTGTATACCAGTGTAATTATTTCACCATTATTCCTATTTACTAACCCCATCACCCCATTACTATGGACAGGAATGTGGGCCGTACATTTTTTTTTTTTTTAATTCTACATAGAGGGTTACTGGACTAGTACAGGAGCAGAACTTTTAATACATGTATATTAGAAAATTGTATGATTTATACATAATATATAAAATGACAATATAAAGTGGACAATCCCTTTTAGGCCCTACATGTCTTCTTACGAATAAACTTTGTAAACTAACCGAGCCACAGTAAGTTCTCTGACTTTGGGAATAATTGATTAGTCATGTCTCATTATGTTATTTAAAAGGCAGTGACCGACCTTTGAGAAATTTCCATTGCATTGAAATGAAATAAAGCTCTTCAGGAGGTCTTTTAAATCAAAACTGTAATGGAACAAATGTGGGAGTAATACTGCTGTAATCCATTATTTGACATATGTTTGCACATCCACAATGGCTTGATGCATAGCCTAACTACATCACACAACTCAGTACATTTTTAATGCTTTCTGTCTGATTGCAAATTATTTTCTTTTAAAGGCCCAATAGCTAAAATGCTTGCTACACATTAAAGAAACAAAGAATGATATATAAGAGCCCGTGCTTCAAATAGTGAGCCATAAAACAAGTGCCTATTGTTCAACTCCAGGGAACATGAAGAAGACAATGCAGTTATGCACTGAAAGTAAAAAACACTTAAACAGTTTTAGCTCTTGAAATGCATTAATCTTTTTGTGAGGAAGGAAAGGACTTTATTTTGCGGTACATTGGTCATTTCACAGAAAAAGAGCATTTGGTTAACCACAAGTGGTTATATTGCTGCCGCTGTCTTGAGACGCAGATGTAATACAAGGAGAGCAGCTGGCGCTCTGTTAATATACATCTTACAAAAGTATTCATTCCCCTTGAACCTTTCTTAATTTATAAACTTTAAAACATGAAAGTAAATGTATTGTATTGATATTTTATGTGATAGAGAAACACAAATTAGCGAGTATCTGTGAAGTATAAAGAAAATGATACATTGATGGGAAGATGGACAGAGCTAAATAGAGGGCAATCCTAGAGGAAAACCGGTTAGGCCATGTTTCACCATATCTCGCGTAATTGGCGGGGGCGTAATTACACCCGCATTACGGCATGTGTACGGGGGCGGGGAGCTGGGGGCGGTGCGGGGGGGCACGGCACCTCGCCGAGCCCATGCAGTTCCATTACCAGCGGCGCGTATAACGCCGCTATTAAAATGGACATGTCACTTATCTCGCCGAGCGGGAGAGAGATGTAATTCGCATAGTTTCTTTATGAGTAACTGTGGATTAACCGTAATGGCATGTGCTTATTTCACCCGAATTCGCGCAGTACGGATACGCCGCAAATTACTGGCTTGAAATACTTGCCCGAAATGAACGCCGTGGCTAACATAGCCATAGAGCAACAGTTTGTTGGTCAAACACAAGGCCCAGCGGCGCACATCCGCTCCACGGCCTTGGTGTTTTTCCGGCCCCATCTCCCTGACGTCCGCACGGGTCTTGTTTTCTACCACCATCTCCCAGTTGAATGTACAATGCTCGGTGAGTCACGTGTACATAAAGTCGTCCGCAGGGGGCATGATGCGCCGCTTGCTCACGCCCCCTGTGACGCTTGGTTCTCCTCGTCGGCAGCCTCTGCGGCCGAGGAGATCTCATGAGGCAGCTGCGTGCGGGTGTAAGCGTCCATGACGTCACTGCTGCTTACAACCGTACACAGCTCCCGAAGGCTGACTCGTACTGTCGCTGCCAACGGACACGAGGTAAGATAGCTTTTTTTTAGATTTTTATAATCATTAGTGCATCTGCCTGGCTACTGGGGGGACTATGGGGGCATCTGCCTGGCTACTGGGGGACTTTGGGGGCATCTGCCTGGCTACTGGTGGAACTATGTGGGGCATCTGCTGGCTAACTGGGGTGACTAAGGAGGGGGCATCAGCCCTTGGCTACTCGGGGGACTAGGTGCATCTGCCTGGATTACATGGGAGGACTATGGGGCACTGCCTGGCTACTGGGGACTTTTTGGGGCATCTGCCTGGCTACAGGGGGGGACTAAGGAGGGAATCCTGCCTGGCTACTGGGGGACTTAATGGAGGGCACGCCTGGCTACTGGGGACTATGGGGGGCATCGCTCGCCTGCTACTGGGGGACATATGGGGGTATCTGGCCTGCCTACTGGGGAGACTATGGGGGGCATCTTGCCTGGCTACTGGGGAGCATATGGAGGCCATCTGCCTGGCTTACTGGGGGGGGTATGGGGGCCATATCTGCCTGGCGACTGAGGGGCTCTATGGGGCATCTGCCTGGCTACTGAGAAGGGCTATTGGGCATCTTGCCCTGCTACGGAGGGGTCTATGGGGCATCTGCCTTGGCTACTGGAGGGGCATGGGGCATCCTAGCCTGGCTACTGGAGGGCTATGGGCATCTGCCTGTCTACTTGAAGGGCTTATGGGGCATCTGCCTGGCTACTGAGGCTATAGGTGCATCTGCCTGGCTACTGGGGGGGCTAAGGGGTGACATCTGCCTGGCTACTGGGGGACCTATGGGGGGCATCTGGTCTGGCTGACTGGTATGATGGGGGCATCCTGTCCTGGCTCCTGTGGGATTATGGGGCATCTGCCTGGCTACTGAGGGGTGATTATTGGGCATCTGCCTGGCTACTTGTGGATTATGGGCATCATCCATGCGTACTGTTGAGACAAAGGGTGGCATCTGCTGGCAACTGGGGACATAATGGAGGCATCAGCCTGGCTACTGGGGGACTATGGAGGGGCATCTGTCTGGCTACTGGGTACTATGGCTGCAATCTGCCTGGCTACTGGGGACTATGGGGGCATCTGGCCTGGCCTAACTGGGGACTATGGGGGGGCATATGCCTGGCTACTGGGGCACTATGGAGGCATTCTCCTGGCTACTGGGGGGGTAGGGGCAATACTCCTGCTACGGGAGGGCTATGGGGCATCTGCCTGGCTTACTGGAGGGCTTATTGGGTCAACTGCCTGGCTACTAGGAGGGGCTTTGGGGTATCTGCCTGGCTACTTGGAGGGGCTATGTGTGAATCCTGCCTGGCTAAGCTGGAAGGGCTATGGGCACCAGCCTGGCTACTGGAGGGGCTATGGGGCATCTGCCTGGCTACTGGAGGGCTATGGGGCATCTGCCTGGCAATGGAGGGCTATGGGGCAGCTGCCGTGGCTCCTGGAAGGGTCTATGGGCCAATCGCCT
This sequence comes from Phyllomedusa bahiana, assembly GCA_025379985.1. Taxonomy (NCBI): domain Eukaryota; kingdom Metazoa; phylum Chordata; class Amphibia; order Anura; family Hylidae; genus Phyllomedusa; species Phyllomedusa bahiana. The sequence continues at coordinate 14,731 of JAODAL010009473.1, read as the reverse complement.
GGCTACTGGAGGCCTATATGGGGGCATCCAGCCTTGTGCTACTGGGGGGCGCCAATGGGGACATCTCCTGGCTACTGGACTATGGGGCATCTGCCTGGCTACTGGGGGATTATGGGGCCATCTGCCTGGGCTACTGGGGATTATGGGGCATCGTCCGGCTACTGGGGATTATGGGGGCACTGCCCCATGGCAACTGGTGTGAGTTATTGGCATCTGCCTGGCTTACTGGGGATAAGGGGCTCTGCTGGCTACTGTGACTATGGGGGCATCTGTCTGGCTACTCGGGGGGGCGTATGGGGCATCGGTTCTTGCTACTGGGGTATGTATGGGCATCTGCTGCTAGCTGGAGGGGATATATGGGTGAATCTGCCTGCTACTGTGGACTATGGGCATTCTGTCCTTGCTACTGGGGAGTAAGAGTGCATCTGCATGCTACTGGGTGTGGAGCTATGGGGCACTGTCTGGCTACTGTGGGGGGCTATGGGTCATCTGTGCTTGTCTACTGGGGAGGGGCTATATGGGGCATCTATCAGTCTAGTCATTTTGGGACTATGTTGGTGCATCTCTCCCCTGTGCTACAGGGGGTGCTATGTTTGGGCATCTCCCCTTTCTATAGTGGGTGCAAATACCCGGATGCAGAGGGCATATACTAGCTGGTAATACAGGGAGAAAGATACCTAACTATCCTACATGGGCAGATATTAACGTATTAACATCACATGGTGCTTTATAGCCACTTATCTACCTACAGTAGTTCTAAAATTATGTCGAGCCCTTTAAGGGTACGTCGTGAGGCTGATGGTGCCCCCGGTGGAAACGAGTCTTTGTACACCCTCCACTGCCTAGAGGATGCAAAAACTTGAGAACTGGGGCAAAGTTCACCCTTCCAGCAGACGAACAACCCTAAACATGCAGCCAAAGCTACAACGGAAGGGTTAACATCAAAGCATATTCATGTGTTAAAATGACCCAGTCAAAGTGCTAAATCTCATTTAGAATCTGTTGCAGGACTTAAAAATTGCTGTTCATCAACGTTCCCCTACCAATCTGACTGAGCTAGAGCTATTCTGCAAAGAAGAGTGAGTAAAAATTCCAGCCTCTGGATGTGCAAAGCTGTTAAAGACATCTCCCAACAGACTACAGATGTCATTGCAGATAAAGGTGGTCCTACAAAGCTTTGATTTAGGGGCTAAATACATATGCACGCCACACTTTTCAGTTTTTTAATTTGCAAAAATTTGGAAAAGCACATATTTTCTTTACACTTCACAGATACTTGCTACTTTGTGTTGCTCTATCACAAAAAATAACAATAAAATACATTTAAGTTTGTGGCTTTAATATTAGAAATTAGAAGTGAGAAACAGTTCAAGTGGTATGAATACTTTTTCAACCCACTGTATAGGTTTATAAGATTCGGAACAGGGTTTCTGAGTAAAATACACAGAAAACACTGACCTGACTGCTTAAGATATATTGTCTTGCTTACCCCATCCACACACAGTGATTGACATTGACAGCTTTTCGTGTATCAGTGCACAGAGAAAACTTTCAATGACTGTATTTGGATGGGGTCAGCGTACTTTTAATTTCACTTTTAAGATTTTATCTGCTTTTGACTCAATTCAGCATAAGAAGGGTATTCTTAACACAATGATTAGATTTAAACATGTAGGTATCCTGATGTATGTCAGCGCCGAAGTGCGCTCATACATGTGGGGCAAACTTCGACGCCTCCGACAGACAGACCACATTGAAATTGGTCTGCCTGTCGGAGCTGTAATGCGCCTCACTTTGCCGACCCGCATGCATACATGCGTCAGAGATTTCGAATGTGGTGCGTCCCGCCCCCAGGACACCCACAGAACGCCCCTTCATGTTAGGCGTATACGTAAGTGGCAAAGCTTGCACCTAACAGCGCATTCCTGCGTCCAACAGCGGAGCCGGCACAGTAAGGCGCAGTATACGCCTTAAAACAGGCGAAAAGCCCGATTATACATGTCGCCCATGGTGTTGTAGAAAAGTGCTCAGTATGCTTTCTAGCTTTTTAATTGAAATCCCTGTACCTTTGCTTAAGAGTCCAGTGGGTGGTCCTAATCAGTGATTGACAGTCTTCTCTGTATGAGCATGCGTAAAAAATAACCATCAATGACTAATTAGGACCATCAGATAAATTCTTAATCCAAGAAAGAGCAGGAAATTCAATCAATAAATTACAAGTTGTACTGAACCTTGTCCCACAAAATTAAATAACAATCTGTTCACTTCTTCTCACTCTATAACATGATGGAAGTAGATCTGACCACATGTTTGTTGTGACAGATTCCCTTTAACCTCCTCCAAACATTAGATGTACCCATATGTCTAATGTGGGAAGGAATAACCGCAAATGGATGCATGGTTACGTCCAGGAGACTCTGTGGGCTCACAAGCAGAGCTCGCATGATCAGTGCATGAAACCAGCAGTATATTGCAGCTGGATTCATGCGCTATTGCTGGGACCAGAGCCTACTCCAGGCACAGCTGATTAACCCATTAGGTGCCATGGCCAATTGTGACCGCACATCTAAGAAGAATGACAGAAGGAAGGATTTCTCCATCAGCACCCCACTGCACACTTGTGGGTGTTGATGGTCTCCATGACAACCTGGAAGCCTAACAAAGGCTTCTGGTCTATATGTGACATCACCATGCCCGGCTGCCATGGCAGATCATGGTGATTGACAGTTACTAATACATTGCAGTGCAGTCATATGCTGCACTGTATTATACCAGCAATCTAACGATGGCCAGGTGCATAAGGACCTAGCCTGTAAATCTGTCATGTTATTTAACCCACACAATGAATGTTGTGAAAAAACCTAAGACAGAATTGTGATTTGTGTCAATCCTGTTGAACATAAAATGTAATAAAAAGCAATCAAAATTTAAATAAACCCCATATTGGAACCAATGAAAAAAGGAAGATCATCCTGCAAAAAAAGCCCTTACAGATCTCTGTATACAGAAAAATTTAAAAAAGTTATGGCTATCAGAACACAGCAATGCATGAACTCTGTTTGACACGATTAAAATACTTTTTTTATGTACTAAAACATAAAAAAGTAATTTATACTGCATGGTAATGCTACATGGATGCTGTTACCTGACACGCGTCAGCCTTTTACTGAGAGTTGTATTTCTTATGGTGCTGGCTCTTAATCATTGTGGTGCTTTACCAGGACAGGAACACCAACAACTACCAGAGGGTGCAGTGGGAAGTGACCTAATAAAGGGGCAGGTGAGCAGTGGTAGGAAGTCAAGGATGCACTGGTGTTTAAATCTTAAAGAGCTGGCGTGTGTGTGCTTTAGGGATGAATGCGTGTGCACCAACCAAGGACAGAGAAAGGGAGTGGAGCAGGAGCAGGGAAAGGTGAGTGCTGGCCAAGACAGGGAGCGCAGACACCTCAGCGTGCGTCATGACAGTACCTACCACCTTAAGTCCTCTCTTCTTCTGAGTCTGTCTGAGATAAAACCTACAGAGGAGTTCTGAAGCATTAATATTTTCCTTAGGTTCCCAAGACCTTTCGAGAAGGATGGTATGGAATAAAATGTATTACTAACTTAAAGCACAATGTGTCAAACATTATCTGAATCACATGGATAGGTAAAAGTATTAAAAAGTTATTCCCACATAAAGTGACACAAAGGGCCACATGTATGAAAACTGTCTAGGTCTAAAATTCACTTTGTTTCCCATAGCAACCAATCAGAGCGTCCCTCTCATTCTTCCAGAGCACTACATGAAATGAAAGGGGCATGCTGATTGGTTGCTATGGGAAGTGAATTTTAGACCTAGACAGTTTTCCTACATGTGGCCCAAAATGTCCGATTTTAGAAATGGGGCACTGTCATACAGGTCAAAACTGGCTGTGTTGGTAAGGGAATAAAGGTCTGTAATATGGATGAAAGAACCTAATCCCATATCTCCAAAGTTTGGCTAAGGGGGTCTCTGGTGATGCATGTTCAGTTCTGTAGAAGTGTGAGAGGTTAGGGTTTTGCAGCCATATTATGGACATCTAGATCTAGACTTAAAAGGCTTGTCTCACTAAAGGTTTTCAGTCTACCTCAGTGTGTCTGGCACCATGGGATTTTTGAATTCAAGGGTGTGCTTCTTGTCTGCCTCTTCTCCTCCCCCTTCCCCCCATCCCTGCACCTACGTCGTCACCCTGGTGCTCACTCCCAATTCTAACTCTCAGTCATTCAGACTTGGCATTGGGATGGTGTTCTATTCAAACTACATGAGAGTTTACTGCCCTATGCCTCCTGCTGAAAGTTGTACCTCATCCACTACCTGCAGTGGATGAAAGAAGTAATAAACTTTATTGTGCCCATCCTAAATTATGGAAATCCAGAGTAGCAGACAGCACACAGACAGCTCTCCTCCTCTGACTGCAGTAACTTCTATACAGCAGGGGGGGGGGGGGGCGAGGGGGTTTGCTGCCAGGGTTAACCCTGTGTTTGCCTGCCTGCCTAGATCTACTGCTTACTGTTAATGCTAATAGTCAAAGCTCCACAGACACATCATGATTATAGTAACACACTTCACTGCTGTCACATCGTACTGACCACAGATCAGCCTCACCTCTGTTCTCCTCAATCTGTGTAGAGAGCAGGAGGGAGGGGGCCCACACACAGGGTTAATCCAGCAGCACAGCTACACAGACACAGATGCTGGGAGTAGAGCCCTCCCCCTCCCTCCACTACAGAAGCATCACAAGTGGCCTCATACTGTGCAGGAGGAGCTCTATGCTCTGACCTGCATTCAGAAGCTGCTGACATCACCAGCACTGGCAGCCAATGAGAGAAAAGTCAACAGGTCCCTGGCTATAGTAATTTGAGAAGCTGATGCACTCCTACCACCAGGGATAAATCAAAATCAGTAGGACATTTGTAATGAACATATATTGCAAAGCAGCTTGTTTTTTAAAGATCTTTTAATTAAAACCCAATCATTGTAGCAAGACAACCCCTTTAAATTAAGATTCAGAAATGTCTTTGAAATTAAAGTTGGCCAAATCCAATCCTATCCAACAAATAATATTATTAGCATTGACTCAAAGATGTATTCTTTTGGCTTGGCCCAACAACTTTGTTTTTGCAAAATGCGTAGGAAGATATGGGCCTAATAGATTTTTTTAGTGCCACTTATCTTGGGGAAAATCATTGACATTAAACCATTCATACACTTTAACATACTCTAAGGCTTGGAACTACTCCAAATTGAGCACAGTTAAATGCAGTAAAAAAAAAAAGGTTCCATATAAATCAGCTTGGTTTGTTGTTTTCTCACCACTCAATCGGAATCAGACAAGTTGAAATAAATCTACTGAACGCTAGTTTCTCCTGCGATCTGCCAACAATTCTTCTGATATTATTGGCCAGACCTCCTAGATTGTTTTGCAGACTGCATGAAACAACAGACAGTTGAATGAGCACTATGGACCCTTTTTTTAATTAGTGGAGTGGTGTCCCATACATTAATGAAAGAATGATATGTAGGCCAAAGTTGAAGCAAAGGTAGAAAGCTCCGATACCCGCTCTTCATTATTTCACCCAGAAAGAGTAGATACAGGTTGATTTTCAACCTGATTGTTACTGCTTAAAAATGTAATAATACCGATCTCCTATATGATCCCCTTACTTGAGAAGAGGGAACCCAGGACAGAAATACACAGGATAGTGAGTGACTTCTGCAGACTGGACTACAGTGTCTATACTCCGAAACACTAGGATACTGGATATTTACAGTATTTATTCCTTGTATGGCACTTCAGCACTGTACAAAGATTGATATAATTCACTTTGGCCCCATCTCCAATGAGGCTCACAATCTAATTTCCCGATAGATCTTTCACTCTAGGGTAAATTTACATAGGAAGCCAATCAACCTAGGGTGTGGAAGTAAACCACACAAACACAGGGAAACAATAGAAACTCTATGCATAAGTCATCCTTTGTTAGGTATTTAACAAGCATAACACCAATGCTACAGTGCTGCCTTGGGGAACAGTAAGGGATACAAGCCAGTGAGCTTCAGGAATAAAAATGCAAAACCCCTGGACACTGACCAAGTTTATTGGCCTGCTCTCCGCAGCTAGATTTATGCTCTATAATGAAAGCTTTTTGCGTCATGGGCCTTCAAAACAAAGGCACAGTTAGATAAATATTTTTTGTATTGTTCTCATTAAAATTAGCTGTTAATGAAGCATAAGGTGTTTAGATTTCATTAACGCCTTATCAAAATAGCTCCACATGTAAATCAAGGAACACAAACAAATGAATAGAAAAATGTAATATGTGAATTCCTGAAGAGATGCTGCCTATAAAATCCTATACCTTGCTAGCAGCTAATGGAAGATCAAGGAACCATAGGAACTGCATGTTATGCTATATGGTGTCTCCATACAATAGTCTGTTATGTCGTTATTCTCCTGTAGAAGCAATGGTTTTAAGGGAAAATACCCTGGTTTATACATTATTTGTTTTCTGTCACGAAAAACCTCTGTATGAATGCAAAACAACTGTGCATGGAAGCAGTATGGACTATAGATATCTATGGGAGTCATGGTGCATATCTACTATATACAACATGGTGCTTGTCATGGGCATCCCTTACACCTGGTCGCAGTTGTGCCCGTGCCTCTGATGTGAGTGGCGCCACGAACCACATGTCAAGATGCGGGTGAACTCCCAGTCCAGTCCTCAGTCGCAGTAACTTACCTCTCCACGCTCCCTGTGTATGTCTGTGCCAGCCACTGCCCGTGTCCCCGCTCCTTAGGGTGCTTGCGCACCAGCTCTGTTAAATTTAAAAGGCCAGTGCATCGGTGATTGGCTGTCACTGGAAGCTGACCCTAGTCAACCCTGCCTTCTCCTTTTATCCCTTGCTGGGTCAATAGTGCCTTGTGCCTTGAGAGAAATCTTTTCTGTGTATGTTCCTAATATTCCATATACCAGTACCTTCCGTCCACATTCCTCGATCATGAACCTTTGCCATCTGTCCTGACGTTTCTGCCTGTACCTGACTACAAGCTTGCCTTGTGATTCTGTACCACGGCACACCTTGGCCACCACCACAGGCAAGTTACACCATAGGTAGCGACCTGGGGGTTCACTTGCCACAGTAAGTCCATCCTGCTTTGCGGAGGGCTTTGGTGAACACCAGTGGTCCTTTACACCACGCTCCCTGGTACGGCTTACACCATTGCCTGTGGTGGTCCAGAGGATGTGTATGAGCCCTTACAGAAAGCTATATTTACCATGTAAAAAATGTAATGGCATCATAATGACTGAGGGTTAGCACTGTTGCAGGTCCTGGGTTCAATCCCACCAAGGGCAACAACTGCAAGGAGTTTATATGTGTTCCCCATGTTTATGTGGGTTTCCTCTGGATTCTCAAGTTTCCCCACACTCCAAAAAAAAAAAATACTGATAAGTTAATCTGGAATTGAGATTGTGATATCCAATGAGGATAGGGACCAATGTGAATAATGGCTATCTCTGTACAAACTAGTGGTATGTAAATGCATAAAAAAATAAGAATCAGGCCTGATCTTCCATTGGATGATGCTATGTGTAGTACCTTGAAATCCCAAGTAACCAAGTCCAATAGACGAAATACCTTTTACCATCAGCTTTTGCACATTTATTATATATAAAGCTCCATACAATGCTTAATATATTAGAAGCAATTGGGGTATATATATAAACCAGGTGTGCGTTCGGCTCCTTGCCCAGCTGCTTTCCATGGAATTAATATCAAGTTGCATGGATTCCATTACAATTTGAATTCTAGTTTGCCAAATGAGCATATCACAGGTTTCTAGTTCAACTTCAATTGCTTCTAATGTATTAAGCATTTTACGGAACTTTGTATCTATTGAAGATGCAAAAGCTGATGGTTAAAGATACATGGTCTATTAATCTTTGTTACTTTGGATATATAGGAGCTAGGAAGAGGCTCCAACTATACGCCAACATTGTATTTGCTCAGTAATATAGAAGATGTTTATGGTTCCTTTGAAGTGCCTTGAAATCCCTCCACATGTTGCAATGCCATATCGAGTGCTTAAATTGCACACCAAACAGTGATTTGATATAAATCTCATACATTACATGCATACATAGATGCCCAATAGTGCTATTGACTCATTAATAATGCCCCCATAGAGATACCATACTGTGCTCAAATAATACCAATATTAGACTGATATATAATTTTTTTTTTATCACTAGCCTCCTGTATTAATTCTGTTTGTGGACTACAGAGGTTATTATCATGTAACCTTTGTGTGCAGTATATATTAAAATTTGTCAGTAGCCACATTACATCTGACAAACAATTGTGTACTCTGTCCCCTAGCATTATTTTATCCCTTCAGTTTTTAAACACCCCTAGGACTCCTTTGTTTTATTCCATATAGAATTAGTAGATTGTATCATTAGATAATTTACTATATTGGCTGCTGGGTTTTTGTTTGACTTTGTTAGATTTATAATATTTAAATTCCTAACAGTTTGCAAGCAGCATGATGAGGTTGGTATGGGAATGTAAGAATAATAATGTTATGGTAAACATGAAATATTATGAAACTTTCATTGTCAGGAATGTGTCATAGACATACATACAATACAGATTTTAAGTTTCATATGAGCATCTAATATTTTTAAATACAATATTAGCTATCAAAAGGAATGGGCAATTGTCAAAGCCATATATAAAAAAAAGGGGCCTCACGCCAAACACAAACTGCTCCCCTCCAGTCTGGTGCATGAATCCATGCCTTCAAGGTACCAGTGTTGTTTATACTCTTCTTGATCCCTTGACATGCTCCATGGTTGGTTTTCCATTCTCTCTGCTGACGAGAGATGGAGCTCTGCAAAGTTTCACACCACCCATGTGGAACATTGGTAGCAAAACATGAGCTGTTCCTTTTTGAGAACTTTATGTCCCTGGCAGGCATTAAACGGGTTGTCCATATCATAAAAAAAAGTAGAATGCTCCTGGGACCATGTTAAAAACAACCTAGTCTCACCTTCCTTCCCCAGTTAGAGTGTTGCATCCCTCTATTTACAATCTTCTACTTCTGAATAGGACCATCACTGTTGCAGTCGCTGATTGGTTACAGTGGTCTCATGCTTACATGCAGAGCCGTTCCTAGGGGCGGGCGAGGCGGGCGATCGCCCGGGGTGCAGAGACGCCGCTCACATGAGGGGAGCACCGCGGGCACCTACCTCACCCACCCGGAGGATCGCCCCTGACTCTGCGCGGCTGTTTCATAACAGTCGCGCAGAGCCAGCAGCTGCTGGTACAGGGAGGAAGCGGGACGGATTGTTCCCCTCTTGTGCCCTCCCCTGTATTAGCGTCACAGGGGACGCACGGCTTTCACCGCGCCCCTTGCGACGCTGGGTCCCCTCGGCGGCAGAGGCAGCTCTGCCACCGGGGAGACCCCTGGGGGCTGCGTGACAGTGTAAGCAGCGTGATGACGTCACGCTGCTTACACCGCTCAGCAGCTCCGGACCAGGATGCGCGGACCACGGTGAGTACTTTTTTTGTTATTTTATAATTACTTTCAGGGGCAACACTGGCTACAGGGGGGGGATCTCTGGCTACAGGGGCGCATCACTGGCTACAGGGGTGCATCACTGGCTACAGTGGCATCACTGGCTACAGGGGCATCACTGGCTACAAGGAGCATCTACTGGCTACAAGGAGGGAATCACTGGCTACAGGGGGCATCATTGGCTACAAGGGGGCATCACTGGCTACAACGGGGCATCACTGGCTACAAGCGGGGCATCACTGGCTACAAGGGGCATCTACTAGCTACAAGGGGGGCATCACTGGCTACAAGGGGGCATCACTGGCTACAAGGGGGGCATCACTGGCTACAAGGGGCATCACTGGCTACAGGGGCATCACTGGCTACAAGGGGGGCATCACTGGCTACAGGGGCATCACTGGCTACAAGGGGGGCATCACTGGCTACAAGGGGCATCACTGGCTACAAGGGGGGCATCACTGGCTACAGCACATCACTGGCTACAATGGGGGCATCACTGGCTACAGGGGGCATCACTGGCTACAGGGGGCATCACTGGCTACAGGGGGGCATCTACTGGCTACAGGGGGACATCTACTGGCTACAGAGGGGCATCACTGGCTACAAGGGGGCATCACTGGCTACAAGGGGACATCACTGGCTACAGGGGCATCATTGGCTACGGAGGCATCACTGGCTACAGAGGCATCACTGGCTACGGGGGCATCATTGGCTTTGAGGGGCATCATTGGCTACAGGGGGGCATCACTGGCTACAGGGGGCTACTACATGGCTACCAGGGGGCATATTACATAGCTACCATATGAGGTGCTCTAGATGGGAAGTTTGTATAGAGATAAGAATTGGTAGAGAAGCGCTGATAAATTAAGGAGTCTTAAGATATTTGTTTTGTAAATTTTACAGTGAAGAGTCGGAAGTAGTCATCATGGCGTCTGGGACAGATGGAAAAGAAGAAGAAGAGAAAGAGAACAACTCATCAGAGACGTCTCCTGTGAGTCACTAGATATAACTTTACTGTGATTATTTATATGCCTGCAGAGCCTGTGTACACTGGTATCCATCACTGTATAGTCACTGTACGCCGGTAATATTGGTTGAAATATAATGGTTTGTATTCAGTAATGGTCAGTTTGTATTATTTAGTCACTATATGGTGGTGATATGTGGTCATTGTGTGGTGACATTATTTGGTCACTGTGTGCTGGTGATATGTGGTCTGAGTGGTCTTGGGATTCTGGTTGGTGTAGCAGTGTTATTTTGTAACTGTATGACTATAATTTAGTAGTTTTATATGTAGCACATTGTGGTAAAGCTTTTTGTATATTTTGGCTTTGGTTTATGGTGATGCAATGTGGCGCACTGTGGCGCCATATATTACAGGGGAGGGGAGGGGGTGAAATTTCTTCACCTCGCCCTGAGTGAAATTTAGCCTAGGAACGGCCCTGTTTACATGCAATGAAAAGCTCCAAACAGTAATATTAGTAGAGGCCGATCAGCTGAAGTGGTGATGTGACCATTCGGAAGAAGAAGAATGAAAACAAAAGACCGCAGAGATGCAGTGCTAGAATTGAGGGGGGGGGGGAGGTGTGCATAGGTTGTTGTTTTTAAGCCGTTACTGACACAAGACATATCCATACATAGTTACATAGTTTCATAGTTTCATAGTTTCATAGTTTGTAAGGCTAAAAAAAGACAAGTCGTCCATCTAGTTCAGCCTTTTGGGCTAAGGTGTTGATCCAGAGGAAGGCAAAAACCCCCAATGAGGTAGAAAGCCAATTGTCCTCATTTTAGGGAAAAATTCCTTCCTGACTCCAATCTGGCAATCAGAAAAATCCACTGGATCAATGACCCCTCTCTGAATCTAGTCACTGTAACTAGTTATATTATTACGCTCCAGAAATGCATCCAAACCCTTTTTGAACTCGGTATTGAATTCACCATGACAAGTCCCCTGGCAGAGAATTCCATAGTCCCCACTGCTCTTACAGTAAAGAATCCCTTTTTATGTTTATGTAAAACTTCGTTCCTCAAGACGTAGAGGATGCCCCCTTGATCTAGATCCAGCCCTGTGTATAAATACATCTTGGCAGAGATCTCTAAATTGACCTTTGATGATATTTAAACATATTTATTATGTCCCCCCGAAGCCTTCTTTTCTCTAAACTAAAAAAACCCTAATCTTGCCAATCTTTCTGTTACTGTTAAATTCACCCAGTCCTTTTATTATTTTTGTTGCCCGCCTTTGTACCTGTTCAAACTCTACAATGTCTTTCCTGTGCACTGGTGCCCAAAACTGTACACAATATTCCATTTGTGGTCTAACCAGTGACTTGTATAATGGGAGATAATAAAATCTTATCCCTGTGCATCTATGCCCCTTTTAATGCACCCCATGATCCTATTTGCTTTGGCTGCTGCTGCCTGACACTGGCTGCTACAATTAAGTTTACTGTCCACCAGGATTCCCAAGTCCTTCTCCATGTCACTTTTACCCAGTGTTTTTCCATTTAACATGTAATCATGTAATGGATTTCTCTTCCCCATGTGCATAACCTTGCATTTATCATTGTTAAACCTCATCTGCCATTTCCCTTAGTTTGTAAAGCAGAAAAAAAGACAGAGGTCCATCCAGTTAAGCCGATTGTGCTAACGTGTTGATCCAGAGGAAGACAAAACCCCCATGAGGTAGAAGCCAAGTGTCCTCATTTTAGTGAATCCTTCACGACTCCAATCTTGCAATTAGAATAATCCATGGATCAACGACCCTTCTCCAGAATCCTGGTCACTATAACTTGTTATATTATTACACTCTAGAAATACATCCAGACCCTTTTTGAACTCTGTTAGTGAATTTACCATGACAAGTTCCTCTGGCAGAGAGTTCCACAGTCTCACTGCTCTTACTGTAAAGAATCCCTTTCTATGTCTGTGTAGAAACCTTCTTTCCTCTTGGCGTAGAGGATGCCCCCTTGTTCTCGATACAGTCCTGGGTATAAATAGATCTTGGGAGAGATCACTATATTGACTATACATCATGGTGCTGGTAAGGTTCTATGTAGCGGGATTACTCAATAATCCTGCTACATATAAGGCTTGTGTCAGCTGCTAATTGTAGCTGACATCTGCCAGTTTAACCCCTTAGACAATGCGGAGATCACAACTGCGGCATCTCTACATAAATGTGTGGCACCGTTTCTCACTCTGATAGTCACCCCTGCAGCGAGATTGCGTGGTGCCGATTGGTTAACATTGTGACTAGAAGCCTTGTGAAAGCTTCCAACTTTGCCATGTCTACTGTTTTACAATTTCTGCCCCAGGCAGGAAATAGTAAAACCACCATCTTTGTTCACCTCTGCATTGTTTATACAATGCAAAAGGGTGTACTAACAATCGTGCCCCAAAATGTTTAAAATAAAAGTTAAAAAGAAGAATATTTTAGGTTATATAAAGAAATAAAAAAATATTAAATGTTTGAATAACCTCCCTTTTGCCATTTTACAAATAAAGAAAATAAAATAATAAAAAAAGTTACGCTTGCTTGCTATCGACGGATCTGTAAACGTCTGATTTTTTAAAAAAAATAGGATAATTTATCCAGAATGCTGAAGTTTTTTTTGTCATTTCATGTGCAATATAAAGTGGAATAAAACGTTATAAAAAAAGCTGCATGTATTTTACATTGGTACCAATAGAAAGTACACTTTAGCCTGCAAATAAATACACCCTCATTCAGGTCCATAGATGGAAGTGCAAGAAAGTTATTGGTCGCAGACAATGGCACTGCAGCACAATTTAAAAAAAAATAGAAAATGGATTTATATAAATCATTAAAAAAAACTCTTCATATTTGGCATTTACAGAATCATATCAACCGGCAGAATACAGATAACATATCATTTATACCAAAGAGTGAACATAATAAAAACAAAACTGTCCAAATACATTTATTTTCACATTTTGCCCCACTTAGATTTTCTTTTTGGTTTCCCAGTGTATTCTATGGTGACACCATTAGAAAGAATATCTTGTCCCGCAAATTAAAAGTCCTCACATGTCTATATAGATGGAAAAATAAAAATAAAAAATGTATGGCGTTGGAAGCAAGGAGGGAAAAACTTAGAGCCACATTATTATGACCGGCTGTCAGAAAGGAGTTAATGTGGCCCTAGGAGCAAAATTATTTCATCAGTGACTCCAAAGCATGAACAAAAACAGAAAAGCAAGAGTGCTCTGGGGTGTTAATATTTAAGCAAACTAAATATTTGAATGATTTAATATTTCATTACTGTTGTATTTACTGCACTTATAAATGTGAGGTTCCTTGTGTGCATTTTGATCAAAATTATTCAAATATTGGATGTTTGATTATGTATATCTTAGAGCCGCACATTTGTGTTTGCTTCTGAAATCTAAACACTTGTTCTCCATACTTTTCATCTCTAATCTTCAAAACCTGTATCTCAAGGCTTCTCCTGTCTCTCTGGTATTTCTTCTGTTCCTCTGGGATTTCTTACCACGTGATATCTAGTACTCCCCTACTCTCAATACCATCAAACACAACTGAAAAGGTGATCTGCTCTCATCTGTCATTTCCTTCAGTTCAATCACTGTTGCAGTGTTAGAACCTTTATCTTATAACAGGATGAATATGGTGATGAATCTTGCACAACTCCCTATTTTGATCGGCAGCAAAAATGTGCAGAGCATTGTGTTTTCCTCAGAAGTAATTAATGGTATACTAAAAAATTTAGATTTCTTACGCTATTCCTATTTCCTGTAGTCTAAACGTCAGCTCAAGCATCTGGGGGTTAAAGGGGGAGTCCCTTTTCGGGAAATTCTCTTCGCCAGCCACCCATTGCTAGCTGCAATCCAACCCTGCATGTGAATGAGGAGGCAAGATTGCAGTTAGCAATGAGCGACCAGCAAAGAGAATTTCCCAAAACGGAACTATACCTTTTAACCCCTCTACCACAGGAGTGCACAACATTTTCTGGTCCAACAGCCACATTGTCTTATTGCCCCTCTCCAGATACTGCAGTAAATCTCAGAGGGGTATTCTCTGAGACCTTTATGGCACTCCAATGATAAAAACCCAAAAAGGGCCCTTTTAAAAGGGGCGCTCATGCTCC